>CM030850.1:2067418-2112418 GCA_018105865.1 Metaphire vulgaris
ACACCTGAAAATATTACGAGGAATTACTTTACATTACAAGACGCCAACCTGATCAGTACTTCTTTGCTTTTGTTGTCAGGTTCACTGTAGAGTTTTTAAAATAATTTGAATGATTAATTACGTTATTTTAAAAATTTAATTAATACAATTTGATGGAGTTACGGCGTCGAAATCCGTGACCAGCAGAGATGACCAGCCACAGATGGCAGCGGCGTAGCCAGGACTGTGGAATATAGCGGGTGGGCACATCGACACCTTTCGGGTAAAAATTTCTCCTCGGCGAGCAGAAAAGGTTGTCGCGGTTCAAACGCTCGCGTCTTCTTTTCGATCATGCTACGTGGCCCACCACTACCCACCCTCCCTCCCTCCCCACTACGAAAAATTCTGAACGACTTTTTGGCAAATCTGACGACGGGTCCCAAAAATAAGGGGCCCTCCCCGCCCCTCCCAGGCTCCCTCCGTGGCTACGCCAATGCCGCCCACAACGCATTCCTTCTGTGACTGGAGGCGTTAATCTGAGGCCAAACCGCATTGATTCCCGTCAGGTGTTGTATGTACAGGATTGCTGGTGGAATTCCAGGGGTCGCGACCTTTTGTGCGTCTCTGGGCGAGTCTAAAAGGCGACGTCGGGGCTTTTTGTTGCGCCGCTGTGAAATATCTGGGCGAGCGATTGTTCGTTAACGAGCGGCATTCAATCAGTCGACAGAACGTCGGACAAAAGTCTTAATTAAAACCCAGACAGATCTGAGACGCAGCACGCAACTGCTGCACCAGTATAATCTTCATCTATCACGTGGGAAAATACTATTACGGAAAGACTCGTGGAAAGAAAGAATAAAACAAGAATTCAAAGATCTTGAAAGAAGAAGGAGATTACTAGTGGAAGTATATCTGAAGCACTTAACCTCGAGGCGGCGTCTTAGGGTTTGGAATGTGTCTGCTATTGCAGTCTTATCTATGTTTAGACGACCCTATGGTATCTCTCGGTTTGCTTTTCTATTTTTTGTTGTTGTCTTTGTGTTTTGTAAGTGATAAGATAGCATATAGGCATACTGGAATGTTTTCTGGTTGTCTCGTAAGTTTGGAAATTTGTCCCCAGTTTTAAAAAATTTTTCCGACAGATTTCGACCGAAATGACTCACCATGTATAGTTGAATTATTTGGCGTCTTTTATCGAAACGTTGAGCTTCGTGGTGCCTGTCAGCGTTTTTCGGACTAACTGAAATGAATTCAGGGGCGCAGCCAGGTGCGAAAAATCGTTCCAACCTTTGTTTTGCTCTGCAGTCTAACAGTTTCACTCAAATGCGCTGTAAAGAAAGGACAAATTTTTACGTCGAAAACCGAAAGTTGCAAGAAAGATTCTCTCAACTGTTCATCGAATTAAAAATTATCTCTGAATCGGGGTGAAAACTCCCTACCTACGCCCAGGGTGCGATTTGTGACCTGGAGCGCTGGCGGGATATGTCGAGCTTGAGAAGATGTAGTTGTTGGGGAAGTGTAGCAGTGGGGGATGTAGTGGTGGGGGCTGTAGCAGTAGGGGGATGCAGTTGGGCAGTGGGGAAAAATCCCCTTCCCCCTACAAATCGCGACCTGCCTACGCCCACCCACAAGAGTCTTTTCCAAAAATATTGGTTCGTGTGGGCTTTATGATAGTGGCGCTATAGAAGTTGATTGATTGATACACCGTACTTCAACTGAAAACATTATTTAAACTCTAGTAGCAATAGAGTTATTGTTACATGTTGTATAATGGCGCATTATTATCTGGCAAAAGCAAGATAAATAATTTGACACGCATTTGATAAAGTATCATAGGTTTAATCACAAGAATCGGAGAGATTAAGTACTTGGGACAAAGTGCAATGTAAACGTGCATACTTATTCTCAGCAATAGGGCTATCTCGCGTACAAAAATTAGTACATATTTATGCTTGATATTATATATTATACAGGTTTGATCTTGGCACAGATCGGAAGGAAGTTTCAAAATCAAATTGAAAGACATAGCGCAAGCAAAACAGTCGAAATAGGCAAATTGAAAATCTGAAAAACGTTCCGTGTATAAATAATATTCGACCCTAACTCAGTTCTAAAATAATGATATGATCGCGAATAATAATAATAATAATAATAATAATAATAATAATAATAATAATAATAATAATAATAACAACAACAACAACAATAATAATATAGTCCATGATTAAATTGCTTTCCAATTTGTTTGTCTTCGAGGAGGTTTTCTCAGCGCTCAGGCTCAGCGGTTGAAACGCCATGTCTACTAGCTTTTGTTCGATAACAAAGTGTCGTTCTTTGTTCGGGATAAGTTGATGAGTGAGAGAAAGTGACCAAACCGGGCGACTACTTTTCCGGATTAGCAGTCTTTTGATGTGAAGACTGTGTAGGCCTATCCGTGGATGGATTGGGTTTGTCGTCGGATCTGATAGGGATCGTAGGATTTTGAGGATTTTCATCGGGTTTATTACCACCGGAAGTTGTCGTGGCGTTTTCTCGAACGGGCGATATTTGAGGATGGTTCTCAGCTGCGCTCTTATTAACTGCGTCGTTAACAAGAAGAAGCTGTGAAATCGAAGGACTCGTAGAAACAGGTGCTACTAGATTCCCGGATGGGGCGGTGGCCCGGATGCGGCGGCGGCGGCGGCGGCGGCGGCGGCGGCGGCGGCGGCGGCGGCGGCGGCGGCTTCTCCAGAACGAGGCCCGTTCCGTGTTTCGGCAGCAGACGGCATCTTGGAGGCGGCGTCCTGTGACGTACCTTTGTCCTCGATTATCGCCCCGCCTGGCTTCTGTTGCGCCTGGAAAGAAGCGGGCGATTTCGAAGCGAGGCCCGGAACAACATTCGGCGAACGGGTTGCTATTGGATTCGAACCGACACCGACCAGCTGCGATGGGAACTGACTGCCAGGAGCGACAGAGTAGCTACCGGCGGAAACTCCAGGATTTGGACACTCGGCAGCAGCAGCAGCTCCTGCAGGGGCTCTACTGGCCGCTTCGACGATTTCCGTCGCTTGGGGCGCCACAATCGTCGAAGAGGGAAGAAAACTTGGAGGCACTCTGCTGGCGGTTGTCGATTCTTTCCAGGCATTCGACGACCGACGATCGTTGTTTTCACTTACTGACTTTTCAGTGGTTGACGTAACGGCAGCCTCTGCAGGCGGCGCTGTTCCCGCTGCGGCTACAGTTACGTCCCGGTTGGCCGGTGTTGTAGCAGTCGGCGAGAACGCATTTTGACGGATGTTTTCGCCAGGTGAGCTCTGTACTTGAGACCCGGTTACGCGCTGTAGGCCTATAGGCGCTGGCATTTGTATTGCGGGCAGAGAATGATAATAGTTTGCGCCTGGTTTCTCGGCCTCGGTGGTCAACGCTTTTAACGTTTCCGAACCGTAATCCTTGATCGAAAGAGAGGCTGCAGGATCTTTGTTGTGGAAACTGTTGTCGATCGATGTCACCGTCTTAGCCTCGCCGTTTTGCATCGAAACCTGACCCGCCTGTGTTGTCAATGTGCTATTAGCTTCGACGGTGGCAGGAGTACTGGCGATACTCGAGACAGTCTGCGTTCCAGTAAGTACTCTGCCTGTTACTGCTTCTGGTGGCGTGTATTGCGTACGTACCTGACTTCCCTGTGTTTCAGCTATGGACTGAACTCCAGGTACGTTTGTTGGCCCGATGGTACGTACCTGACTCCCCTGTGTTCCGGGTATGGATTGAACTCCAGATACGTTTGTTGGCCCGGTGGTACGTACCTGACTTCCCTGTGTTCCAGGTATGGACTGAACTCCAGGTACGTTCGCTGGGCCGATTGCACGAACCTGAGTTCCTTGAGTCGTAGGCATATAATTCACTCCAGGTGAGGCAATGGGCACCTGAAATCTTTGAGAGTCGGGGGTTATCTGAACCCCAGGTACGCTCGTAGAGCCCTGAGGGCGCACCTGACTTTGTTGGTTTCCAATCAAAGATTGACTTCCAGGTAGACTGCCAGGTGCTTGACTACGTAACTGCCCTCCCTTAATTCCAGGCACAGGGTTCGAACCCGGAAAGGCAGGTACGCCTCTGATTAATTCCTTATCGCCTTGTGATGAAACTGGCATTAGCTGAACGCTGGGCAAAGTAGCGGGTTCTTCAATGACAACCTTTCCAACTTGTATTTGGTTTCGGGGGGCCGATGTGTTTACGAGATTTTTACTGACCTCTTGACCTCTTGATGACCCTTGACCTTCGTGCGGTCTGATTTGAGTCGCCGCAGATGTTGGGGTGGATCTATTGACTGCTGCTGCTGCTGCTGCTGGAGGGGGTTGATGTATGAGTGTGACTGGCGGGGAAAGTTTCTGTTCATCTTGTTTGTACAGGGGGGCCTGGGTTTTACTCGCCCCAAGAACTCCAACCACAGCTGGGCCAGACACCCCAACTGCAGCCGGGCCAGATCGAACAGTCACTGTGGTCGTCGCATTTTCCTGTTCTCTCCTGCCAGTCACGTGATCGACCGAATAATTTTGGGGGGCTTGAAGGATCGGAGAATTTCCCCCGGCACCTTCCGTTCTCGCCTTTCGCCGAGACGCCGGTCCAGTCGACGGGAGAACAGCCCCTGACGGCGACCATCGGACAGGGTACCGAAAGCGTCTCCCTGTCGACGGTCATCGTCCTCGGAGTGCACGTCCCTCGGCTGACCATAACCGACCTCTTGGTCGTCGCGGCGCCGCGGTAGGCGGCCGTTACGTCGACCAGGGTCGACGACGTGGACTTGTCGACCATGGTCTGGTTGTCGGTGGAGACGCCCTTCTGAAGGACGTGTACGAAGGGCGTGTTCGTCTCCTTCTCGTAGACGACCAGACGCGGCATCTCGGTCGCGCCGTCGACTAGGACGGGCCGAGGGGTCTGGGTGGCCGCCTCGCCGGTCCGCGGGAGCCCGTCGATCGGTCGAAGGGTGACCGTGCCGAAGGACCGTGGTGCCTCGGTGGCCACGACGACGGGCATCGGGCGCCTCCAGGCCGCCGGATCCCTTCTCGGATCCGGTGTGGAGGAGCTGGTGTCCGGATCGTTGTCTTTCTGATCCAGTTTCGAAATGAGATCCGGTGTCAATTCGGGATCGGTTTCCGTCTGGGCGTCGACCGCCTGTATCCGGGTCTCTCCGAAGACGACGAAACGGCTGGATTTCTCCATCCGGTCGAAGGCGTCCTGAACAACGTCCGGATAGTGGTCCTCCTTGTCCGCCTCGTCCGAGCACCACCGGACGCTGCGTTCCAGAGAGTCCGGAGTGTTTTTCAGTCCGGTTTCGAGAATCGCGGTGAGCTTCTTCTCCATTTCCTTCCGGACGATGAGCAGGTCGATTTTCGTTCCCGTCAGCATCGCGCCAGTGGCGTCGAAGCTGCCCTCGAGGTTCTTGAGGTTCTCTTTAAAGACGTTCTTCTCGCCGATGAAGTTCATCGTCTGCTCGTCGAGCGAGTCCCGGATCTCCGCCAGCAGGACCTTCTCCCTCTTCCGGATCGCCGCGATCGCGTCGATCGCCGCGTCCCTGATGCGCTCCTCGGCCGTCTTCAGACCGCGTTCGCACCGCTCGATCAGCGCCACCCGGGCCCGCAGTCCGTCGATCCGGGCGCGACAGCGTTCCATCAGCACCTCGAACGGTCGCCGGTGACGGTCGAGGGCGTCGACGAGCGTCGTCACGTCGTGGTCGCGGTGGTCGTGAAAAGTGCACAGGACGCAGACGCACTCCGCGCACTCCTCGCAGTAGAAGCGCACAGCCTCGCGCCGGTGCCGTTTGCACTCCGTCGAATCCGGATCCGCTTCCGGCGGTCCTCGTCGGACGTCGAAAAGACCGTGTCGTTCGGTGACTCGCGTCTTCCGGTGCAGTTCCGTGCACGCGGCGCACAGCAGCTTGACGCAGTCGAGACACCTGGACACGGCCGCCCTCTCCTCCCCTCCTCTGCCGCCGTCGCCGCCTCGTTGTGCGGCGCCCCCGGCGGCGGCCGGCAGATCTCGCAGACGGACGACGCCGCCGGGCTGCTGTTGTTCGGGATCGGCTTGCAGCGACCGACGATCGCCGACAGATTGGCGACGAGGAAGTTGTCGGGCAGGCGGTGTATGCCCCCGGTCGGCAACTCGGTCCTCGAATGGCAGAGGGGACAGTTGAGCGCCCGGTTGTAGACGAGGAAGCGGTACGGTCTCTCCTGCTCTTCCATGTCGTAGTGCGTCTCCAGGCATTTCTCGCAGAAGCTGTGCATGCACGTCAGTACCTTCGGATTGTTGTACACCTTCGAACACATCCGACAGACGAGAAACTGGTCGTAGATCTCGTCTACGAACGAACCTCCGCTGACCGCCATCTTGGTTCTAAAGAGATGACGTCATCGTTAACACGTGATCAATGCTACGCTGTGAGCATAATATTATTCACAGTAGGCCTTCGTTATAGTGGGTCTGTAAAATTTAATGGTCGTATAGATATGTGAAAACATCTCAACGTTTTGAATAACTTATCCGACAAAAACTACATTTTCTCGTACATTTTCTCGTTTCACCTTCTTCACTGCATCAAATCTTGCAAGAATAACACAGGGCAACAAAAAAATTTTTTTGTCTGGTGCCTTAGAATTTATATATGCTTCTTGATATATTTAGTGCGCTGATTACAAATATGATATCAGATTTTCTCTATCAGCTCTAGTTTTTGAGATATGGCCATATTATTATTATTATTATTATTATTATTATTATTATTATTATTATTATTATTATTATTATTATTATTATTATTATCATCATCATCATCATCATCATCATCATCATCATCATCATCATCATTGCTACTACTATTTCATTAGCACATGATTGGCAGGTGACTGATGGCAGAAGACTGATAGGTTACATCAGTGGGGGGTGCTTGAGGGTTCTAAAGCGAAATGTGAGCAATATATCGACATGAATTTTTGGGTCGCCCGAAAATTTTTCATGGACTATAGCCCAGGGTATTTTTTCGAAATTTGAGCGAAAATTTGTGGTGTCGTAGGGCTTTCCTATTTGCACCGATTGAAGCCCAGTCGATGCCTAAAAAGAATCTGGACCCGCATTTTGGATATCTATCACTTTAAAGAGTTTTAAAATCTATACAATGTATAGCCACCATTATTATAATTCCCAATATAGACAAATTAATAGGGTGGAAAGTGACCTAGTGCTAGTGACTGCGAGAACGAGGGACATCAATAAAATGAAAGTCCTGTCGAATATCTTGTGGAATGGTTATAGTAGGGCGATCGAGGGAATAGTCGCGTATTAAACTAGCGTGCTTTCAATATACAGAGTATCGAAAAGGTGAAATTCTAAATGTCTGATAGGTCATCCCCTCTGGCTTAAACTGCTTAAATGGCTAATGCATCAACGCCGCGGACTAAGATCCTGGTGGAAACTATCAAGACTGCTTCTTAAGAAGAGAATCTATTTTTATACGAGAAGATTAATTTATATCCGGAGTTATTTTGTCTGATCGCAGTATCCACCCAAACCACCACAACCGGTTCTAAACTCTCCGCCTAAAACGACTGCATGACGTACCTCTTATCTATCTATACCGTTTGACCACCACAGGAGACGGGAACACCAGCCAACAGACGCACGAACCGCGAACTTTTGGCACGCTAGACAACATAAATTAATCCTCTGACCTTATCGGATTCCGTGCAATCGTCCCCCCCCGCCGTCAGACGGGCAAAGGGCCTATCTCACTGCGCCGTGGGATTCGCCTGTAAAAGACACCCCTACATCTCACAAGATGTAAAACGCATTAGACGGAGGAATAATAATTATTGTGTATATTTTGGGATTTGACGGAGCGGGAACCTATCTCTCCAGCGTTGGGCTGTTTACTTATTCGAGGCAGGCTGAACTCGCTCGATGTTTACGGTAATAATATATCAGGCCTTTGCGGCAGCCTATACATGCCTACACAGTGTTGGTTGGTTTTCGCGCAGCTGATATAAAGAGGAATGCTAATAGCCTAATACGGCCGACGTGCTGTTGTTGATTTGTGGAAAATGCAAATTGCGCAAATGACGTCACTTGTGGGGGTGGTCACGTGTGAAATTTCGTTATAAACTCACTTCCTTGCACTTACTTTGAAACGCTTAAAAACAAAGTTGTAAAAATGCAGCAGCAACACATCGATATTGCAACAGATTGAATAGCCTGATGGGCTACTTGTGGTTAAATTTACGAACAAGATAACTCCTACACTCAGCAGTAACAACAACAACAACAACAACAACAACAACAACAATAATAATAATAATAATAATAATAATAATAATAATAATAATAATAATAATAATAATAATAATAATAATAATAATAATAATAGTATCTCGCATTGCAGGTACGGCGCACCAAATGCGTGCAGAATAATCGTTAATAAATAAATAAATAAATAATAATTAATCGTAGAAACAATAATTGTTATCGGCGATGCTGTCCAAGCACAGGATTAAAGAGCAGAATATGCAACAAGATGAAGGAATGCACAATTGCACATACTTACTGAAAATCGAAATGATGCGCTACTATTTATTGCCTACGCTTTCTTTCTCTCCGAGGGAAGCTTACTCCGTCCGCATCTAAGAATCCCTGCAAATAATATAGACACACATACATGGACACGTATTTATCTATTCTAAGCATACAGTACATACATCTGTATGCATGTACATGCAGACTAAACTATGCCATCTAAATAAAGTATGGGATCTATATGGCATGTAACATGCATATTGAATATCTAGTTATTCCAGTATTAGGTTCACAGTGATACTGCGTTAGATATATAGTGATACTGCGTTATACTGTAGTTTTCGTGTTTCACCCGATCCAGCAGCAGAAGATCTCACTACTAAACCAGTAGACGTTTAGTAGAATGTTCCTTCTCAATGTAAGAGAGACTCGCCTGGCCGACGACTCGAACCCGAGATGAAAGCGCTCGATTCTCTCTGCTCGAACTTTCCCGAACCAGCCGCAGATGGGTAAAACAGCGCTGCCTAGTACCTAGTACTGTACCTACCGCCCACAACACCCAGCCAGTAGTAGCCTACTTGCCGTGGAAGTCGCTATTAATACAGTCGACCGACAGCGTAGGCCTTCTTGCGGACTCCCAGGCCTTTCTTTATCCACCCACAGCCGGAAACTGCGTGTAGGCCTATTTCTGTATTCGCATCCATGGGATATATAGATGAGTCATTTGCCTAGTAATGCCTATGATTCGTCAATATACAGTGTAAGACAAAGATCCGTCGGTCGAGTTGTAGTTTTTTAGTGTGTGTGTGTGCGTGTAGGGGTGGCGGGCGGTAGATAAGACTTTTGACCAGAAAATGTCGATGTGCCCTCCCCAATGGCGGTTCCAAGAACTCTTGCCTCTTGGTGGAGGGGGGTGGGGGTGGTGCAGATGCAATGCATTTCTAGGATGATCCCGCCAATTGTCCAATGAATTATATGCAAGCGGTTTAGAAGAAATCTGTAGGTTTGATTTATGAAATATAATGTTCAGAATTGCAGATGTATAAAACAGGAGCGTAGCGACGGGGGGGTATATCGGTATATATACCCCAAAATCAGAGTAACTTTAAAATGTTATTGTGTTTTTTAAAGATTTCAAAATTTTTTAAAGATTTATTCCCCCAATCACATTATCACCCAATCAAATTCTTGGCTACGCCCCTGGTATAGAAGCCATTTTAGTCTGGTTGTACAAAGTCATAGCGCAAAATCGAGTTTTCTATTGCTGGAAGCGAATTTGTCGATGACATTGTTTATGGAATCTTCACTTGCCTGTCAAAAGTGCTAGCCATTCACACGTCTGCCAATACCATTCTCTGTAGTTTTAAAATGTCCAATTTACGCAATATCGAAAACCACAGACAAAATTCTGAATGCCAAGCACTTTTCATATACAAGAGATAGTGCCCTAATTTTTGAAAAAAACTTGATTACTAGGGGTTCTTCAATATGGATATGTCCATATTTTTGTGGATCAAGGCTAATCCGTTTAGACGATCATATTCTATTGAGGGCGCATTTTTTGTGGACCGGTGGGGGGAGGTGCATCTCCGGTCATCCCCCAACGCGTAACTGCCCCTGTGCCCCTCTCCATTCCGGAATTCCCTGGCTACGCCACCTACAAAGAGTCATTAAACGAGATTGAGTGCAATGCTTCGAATATCGATGAGTGGCGCCACCATGCGATTGCGACAGAAAGATACGCCAAGCCCCCTGGCGAATATCAATAGAAACACCGTCGAGCCCAGTTCAACGGCGTTGGAATTACATGTAGACCTACGTATCTGAATTTCTGAGTGACGTTAAACCGTAACAATAGACATGTATTAAACGTAACGTAGTAACGTAGTGGTAATGTAATAGTGTCGGATCACCGTTGTAACGGTAGCTAAAGCTGTATGCTGTCAAAAATTTTAAACCTTTATAAAAAAGTCCAGCAGAGGTAAAGCAGAGTTGAATTTTCATATGTAAAAAGAATGATGATGATGATGATGATGATGATGATGATGATGATGATGATTTTAATGAAGGCAGGCCTAAATTTGTCAATATTTAAATTATTAAGAAGCGCAAATAAAAATTGATCTCTTGAGATAAGACAGTTTTACTTTTCTTATTGAAGAGAAAGATGTTCTCAAAATCTGGCATTTCTAAATAGAAAATTACACTCCTTAACCCCTTAACTGGGGATCCTGGATATATCCGTCCATCTGACATTGAGTTACAGTTAAATACACGGTTAAGGGGTTAACGATAACCAGAAGAACAAAAGTGTCAGACGAGGGAAGTCAGGAACGTTTCGAGGGACACCGCCCCCCGCATACTTTCGGCTTAAATGAAAAGAAAAGCCAAAGAAACTATACTTTTAAAATATAACCAACGCTATTCGTTATGAAATTTACGTTCATCTTTCACGTTCCTCTCCGACATTGTGCGCGCCGCATAATTACTAAGCTAGGCAACCTGTCACAATTGCACAGCAATTGCTTACATACTTACTACACGTAGACAAGTAACGATGCCTGTTAGCATTTTCCTGGCAAGTGAGCATGGCTTGCATTGATGCCGCGGAAGTGCTGTAGCTAAAGCACTGCATGCTATGACGATGGGCTGCTGCTGCTGCTGTTTTCAAAAAATACGGCGACTTTCAAAAATGTTCGTCTTTGGTTTAAAATGAAATCAGTGAACGACGTTCGATAATAATTCTTTCTGTTTGAACCATGGGCGTCCGCAGAAATTTTTCCAGGGGGGGTGCAAAACAGGGTCTTGCGACAAAATAAATGAAAAAATTTTCCAGGGGGGGGTGCAAACCAAGGTTTTGTGACGAAAGAAACAAGTAATTTTACTTTTTTCATAACTCCACATTTTTTCCAGGGGGTGCAATTGCACCCTCTTGCACCCCCCTCCGGACGCCCACGTCTGTTTCCCAATCCGGTGTTAGAGTTACTTGTCGTTTCCTCTCTGTCTGTCCGTCTGTCTGTCTATCTGTTCCTCTTTCTCTGTTTCTCTTTTCTCTGTCTCTTTCTTCTCTCTCTCTCTCTCTCTGTCTCTCTCTCTCTCTCTCTCTCTCTCTCTCTCTCTCTCTGTCTGTCTGTCTGTCTCTCTCTCTCTCTCTCTCTCTCTCTCTCTCTCAAAAACTGCACCTTTCAGTCTACAAAATATGCGGGCATTTGGTTGTACGGGATTACCCCCTGTTCCGTCGTCACCTTACTTACTATTCTGTCTCTCTGAACGGAACGGCGTTGCCCTTCGGGGTTACCGTGGACGCGCGTTGCCTAGAGACGAAGCCCAGAAATTCTAATTTCTATAGCGCTAGACTGCAGACGGACGAGTCTCCGCCGCCGCCGCCGCCGCCGCCGTCGTCGTCTCTTTCCTCTATTATCGCCATGTCGTGAACCGGCGACTCGGAATGGACTTCGACGATTTCGATCTTAACGTTATGAGTTCGAACCGCTGTCGGAGTCCTCGCCGCCTCCCGGTCTCCGCCGGAACCCTCCTCCCACTCGCCGCTCCCCGGCTGGGGCACCAGACGCCCCGTCGTCGCGGGGGGAGTCGTCGACGACGTCGCCGCCGGCGGTCGGACTACCGGGGGGAGGGAAGGAAGGGCGACTGCGGAGTGGTTCTGACGGTCGAGTGTTAGAAACACGTAATTGTGATCGACACAGTTCCTGGTGGTGGCATTGACGGGGCTGGCATTGGCGGTGATACCGCCGAGCAGGGCGTCGCTCTCCGTGTCGGCAGAGCCCTTCGACGGCGGCGGCGGCGGCGGCTGGGCGGCCCCGGCGCCGGGGCCCGTCGTCCCGGCCCCGGCGCAGGGGTGGTCTCTCCCCGTCGCCGCCGCCGCCGCTGACGACGACAGCGGGTGGTTCTTGTCGAAGGCGACCAGGATCCGGTCTTTGATCTTCTCGAGACCGACGCAGGCGAGGAAGAGGACGAGCAGGCCGCTGAGGGTGGCCGCAGTGTACCAGCCGAGCATCGGGTCGTAAGGCAGCGGTTCCTTCGACGACGTCACGTCCGGTGGGACTGCCACTGTTTCCGGTTTCGATTTGCGGACGTGAGATACGACAACCAGGGCGGCGATAGAAGTGATGTTTTCCATTATCATTCCTGCGTCACTCATCTTCCGGCAGAAAGCCTTTAAAGAAGTGTCAATCAATCATCAATAAATAAATAAATAAATAAATAAATAAATAAATAAAAGATGTCGCTCTGAAATACGCGCCTTATTAACCCCTTAACTGGGGATCCCGGATATATCCGTCCATTTTACATGGAGTTACAGTTAAATACACGGTTAAGGGGTTAAAACAAGTTTCTCGCACATTTGTACACCTGATCTTAGTTATGCAAATGCATTCAGAATTCCTTACAACATAATTAGCGATTCTATGGGTTATCCGAGGTACGTCGTATCCTCCAGTACCATCCAATATGGTAGCGCATCACGTAGTACGTTATAACCGGGTCCGTTATATCGAATTTCTACTGTAGTTTAGAAAAAACCACGGCCGCTCTGAAATGCATGCCATAAACAAGTTTCTCGCATATTTGTACATCTGGACGGATGGTTTTAGTTATGCAAATGTTTCATTTTCAGTAAAACAGACAGTTTCAATTTTTGAAGCTCACTTGGTTTTGGTCTTTGCGCCAAAATTGGCGTCAATTTTGTCGCGAAGAGTTAAGGCTTCGACAGTAGAAACGGCAAGATAGTAACACTTCATAGTAGCTCTTCATAGTAGCACTTCATCATAGTAGCATCTCTTCTGTTGTCGGATATATTTGAGGCAAACCGACTCCGCCAGTGAAGTCACAGGTCATATCGTCGCTGTATACGACAGCAGGTCAAGAGATGCTCTCAGTGTCCCGCCTTTTCCCGCTCTACCCTACTGAAATGGGTCAGACTGCTGGTCGCATAACGTCCCACTTCTTCCCGGCTTACCCTTTTAAACTGTTTTCGCACTCTCTCTCTCTCTCTCTCTCTCTCTCTCAAGTTCTTAAAGGGTTTCAAACAAAAGATTCAGAAGCTATATATATATATATATATAATATTATATATAATTTGTGACGTCATCCAACATGAAATTTGAAGTCGTCGTCGTTGTCATGGCGACAGCCGCCAGGACGTTTCAGCATACGACGTTGCCATGACGACCGTAACGAACCGGGTGCGTGGGCGTCGTCGTCGTCGTCGTCGTCGCCAAAAGCAGAGGCGCCCGGCGCCGAGCCGCGGCCGCCGACGAGAGCCGGTCTCCGTAGGACGCGGATCGATGCGACGGCGCGGGGCGGGGCGGGCCCGGTGGAGCACCGCCCGTCGACCGCGCGCGGCGGTGGCGCTGGCGTTTCGGTGGCGGCGGCGGCGGCGGCGGTGGCAGAGTCGGCGACACCAAGAAAAGCGATCCTCTTCTTCTTCTTCTTCTTCTTTCTCCGCTTCCTCCTCTTTTTCCTCCTCCTCCCTCACCTCACTACTCCTACTCCTACTCCTCCTCTTCAATTGATAGAAGACTTCGGGTTAGAGAAGAATATCGATTCTCTCTCTCTCTCTCTCTCTCTCTCTCTCTCTCTCTCTCAGCCAAAAACGTTATGCTAAATTGTCTTCTTCAGCGTCGGCGCGGGTAGACTGGAGAGGGTGGGGGGGGCGATGAAGTTGGTGGTGGGGGGGTGGGTGCGGGGAGAGGAGAAACGTTGGGCTTTTTCCATCCTTGGAAAACCTTTGCACAGACGAGTTTTTTCGCCTCACGATCGAACCTTCGTTCCGTGAAAAATCTTTAGTCTTTTTTCTTGTTCGAAGATCGAGACGAAGCTCGCAACGTTGATAACGCACACACACGCACAAACACACACGCACACACACACACAGGCGCAGATGAAGACGCGGTCACACTGTCCGAATCCGCGGCAGAAGACGACGCAGACGATCGGTGGTCGGTCGTCTGCCTTTGTCGTCTGGCATCCGTTGACCCTCGATGAGTGATTGATGGCTCATTCGCCACAGCAGACGTCGCTTCTATACTGTACTGTACTGTAGGTCGCTATGTACAGCTGCGTTCTTTCTGCGAGTTTCTATACGACGGCCGCCGCCGCCGCCGCCGTCGTCGTCATCTGAAAAAGAAAAAATGTAGAAGAATGAATGCAAAGAATGTCGCATGCAACATTTCCTAGAATTTTCCGAAATTCCTATATACAGCCTCAGTATTTGAAAAGTCAGCTCCAGTCTCCAATTTTTCAAAGAAGAATTTTCACGATCCCTCGCCTTTTAAAACCCCGTTCCCACAACACGTATGCATACATATTATTTATTTATTTATATGTATAATATTGTATATATGTGTTGTATATATATATAATTATATATATATATACACATGGATTAATAGTTTGGATATTTGTCGCTCTAGTAGGATTTCTCGTTGCATTAAATTGACCGCTTCTCCTTGGATCCCGTGCAGTTTATCCCTTTTCAGTATCCTGAAATGATCTTCGCATTGAATGCTGTACGATCATTAACTAGAGAAGAACCTTTGATCGGAAGCAGTGGCGGCTCTAGGACTTGGCAAGTATCCGTTGGGGGCAAAATCATCTTTTTGTTGTTTAACGTATGTAGCGTTAAGTCCCAACTGACTGGGACAAGAACCACGGCCCCTGGTCGGAAACGTCAATCAATCAAAAGAAAATATTTAGTAAGCGGGTCAAGGTCAAGTATATATATATATATATATATATACATGCATACGTACATACATAGGCCTACATGCCTACATACATACATAAATACATACATACATGCATACATGCATACATATATACATACATACACATTTCTGGCTCATATTTCTTTTATTTATTGGCGTTTATAGTGATATCTAAGCAAATATATATGTTGTTTCCGCACATTATATATATATTATATATATATATATATATATATATATATATATATATATTTATATATACTATATATATATATATATATATAAAACGGGGCTCTTGCTTTTCGATCTCGATCAGTGGTCATGTGATTAGTGGTCACGTGATACGTCGTCGTCGACAACAACAATTTGATCGTTTGTGTTGGGAAAAACAAAGATTATCAATATCTTTGAGATAAAAACAGCGGTGAATTTACGTCACTTCCTGCCGCCCACAAATTCAACGCGCTCGACTCGAAATCGTGCGCCGCCTGGGGACAAATGCTATCATTAGACAAAATCGTCTCGAAAATACGGTCACGTGATAGGAAACATTCGAAATAAATAAAGTACAGTAGAACTTCGTTATAACGGACTCGGCTATAAGCGTATACTCGATTATAACGTAACCGCAATGTAACTTACTTATACCGTGTTGGATGGTATTCGATATGACGTTCCTCAGATGTGACAGAACTAGAATTTTCAGACCCGCTAAGTACGTTATAACGAAGCTCTACTGTAGTCTGGATAAAAATGCCACAATTCTTGGGATTCGAATACAGTGGATCCCACTTAATCGCATACCGCTTAATTGCATAACCCGCATAATCGCATAACAACATAAAATCCCGAACCAGTGTTTTGTGTATCAGACGTCCCGGCTATTTGCATAGCCCAGTTAATCGCATAAGCAAGGCTTGCACGGCACCTATGCAATTAAGCGGGTTTCACTGTATAATGTTATCCTAAATTTTGCGTTAGTCTTATCCGGAAACTTCATTGTGGTGAACAACCTCTGCCCCTCCCCCTCTATTCCGGAATCCTGACTGCGTGTGCTTTCAAAACGCGCGGTGGAAATAAATATGTATTCTAGATTTCCCCAGATATATCCGCCCGCCCATCCACCCACCCACCCACCCATCCGTTGTCTCCGTTCAGAGAGCCAGAAGGGCAGATGGAGCGACCCCGGCGACGCTAAAATTCGTGGATTAGAAAGCCCCCAGCGCCAGAGAAAATTGCAAATCTTATTTATCTTCCGTTCAATAAATTCACGACGCGGACAGATTCTATCGGGGAAAAGCGGATCAATGAATCGATAAATCGATCAATCGATGGACCAATTGATAAATGAATGAAACGGCCAGTCAGTCAGTCAGTCCTAAAACTTCTATAGCGCCCATTGTATTCGTGTGCGCTTAGCAGAGGCCTTTGAGCGACCGACGACGAACTAAACAATAGTTCATTATTAGCGAAGACAGATCATTGATAGAACACCAACTGATAAGACGTAAATACTGATAAAGCCTTTATCTCTCAAATTTAGGTATAAAATTCCACGAAATCATATCTTCCTTCTACTCTACTCAGTGGCGCAGCCAGGATTTCGCAATATGGGAGGAACAGCGACATTTTTGTGGGCGGGCGGGCGGGCGGTCATTGGAAAAAATGGTCAAGTGTCAACAGCACTTTCTTTTCAATTTGTCCGTATTTCGCACATTCTCCCCTCGACCTCGTACTACCCCAGCCCCCTTCCCCAAACTACTACTTCACGGTTTTGCACAAATTCCACGACCGCTTCCAGCCCGAGACAGGGGGTCGGATCTCCCCGTGCCCCTTCCCAACCATGGCTACGCCACTGGTTCTACTATACTGTATATTAAGCAGCTTCATCATCTATACTCCAATCGTTTATTTTTCCATCCATGTTTTATCCATTAATTCGTTTATTTTCCTCCATATTATGTCTTCCGTTCCCGTCGAGGCAACAACTTGCTGCTCAAAAATCGAACAACGCAAGAAAAACACTTCTTTGTTCAGATACAACTGGAGCTTTTTATCTACAATAAAAATATCCCTCTCCCTTTCCCCCTCTCTCTCTCTCTCCAGTGGCGTAGTACCGATATACCCCCCACCCACCCAAATCAGTCTACCTTTTTGTGTGCCTGTTTCTCCTCTTCTACTGTTAGTTCCTTTTCCTGTTAGTAGCCGTTTTGTGAACACGTGGGACATTATCATATGTTTTGATTTTGAAATAGTAATGACTAGTTAAGGTTTATACCGCACCCCACACCCACAATCAAATTCCTGGCTGCGCCGCTGTCTCCCATCCTCTATCCCACCCATCCATCCGAAAATAAAACGAAAAAAGCAAAGTTTTCCAGCAAATATGACGCAAATAGTTCATCCTCTGTTGAAGAAGCGATTAACTAAACACTCGTGGGAAGAATACAATCAATTCGCATGGCCAATGGTTCTCTCTCTCTCTCTCTCTCTCTCTCTCTCTCTCTCTCTCTCTCTCTCTCTCTCTCTCTCTCGCTCTCACTCACTCATCTTGAACAAGGATCTGTGCATTTACGGCAGCAGAAGTGCCGAGCAGTTTTTGCCAAGTTCAACGTTCTTGGGTTTTACGGTTGCAGATTTTATCGTCTTTTTCATTGTCGCGCAAAGCACCAGGATGCAATGCACATCTCCACGATTTCTTCCCATCGCACGCAGCTGCAGTGACGAACTAGAAAAACCTTCTCCGACCGACCGACCGAGAATCAATCCTGTGGCGATAAAAATTTCATGACACCGGTGTCAAAATATCAGCCAAAATCGGTGCACAAAATCCTGCCCGGTCACATTTTCAAATCGCACACGAAACTATCAGGAGCACAGGGGGGGGGTTGTGTAGTCGCGCGATGCAGACACTGATTGTCTGCGTGCTTTCCTCAGAGTCAACGGAAATTTATGAACATTACTTATAGTTTGAAAACTATAGGCATCCTCACTCGATTTCAGTATACAATATCAATTCAAAATACACATCACTGCATAATTGATGCGCAACAACAACAACAACAACAATAATAACAATAATAATAATAATAATAATAATAACATAATAATAATAATAATAATAATAATAATAATAATAATAATAATAATAATAATAATAATAATAATAATAATGACACTGTGATGAATAAACAATTCGTAATAATAATAATAATAATAATAATAATAATAATAATAATAATAATAATAATAATAATAATAATAATAATAATAATGATGATGATGATGATGATGATGATGATGATGATGACGACGATTATGACAATTGGAAAATTGAAATGTTGTTTGTCAAATTCAATTAATTACAGTAGTGCAAGCATTATCCTATAGACATATACGCTGTCTTTGTTTCGTATACGATCGAGTTTGAAGACATGCGCTGCGTTAGACACACATACGAATTGAACTCCGTGGTTGACATGGGGCTCTGTGTGGGTGACAATATGCGCATGTGAGTTCCCCCCCTATTGCAAACAACTCGTCGGTAGTCGTCGCTTTGTGCTGTGTTTGCGAGACAGACAATGCAGTGATATTTCAGTCGACCGAAGAGTAGGGGCCTATCGAGGGCCGGTCAAAGTGTGGCGACGCTTTGAAAAACGAAAAGGACAAAAGTAATAATAATTGTAAAAATATACCGCTGCATGTCCGCACAAACACATGCACGCACACATGAATGCGGATAATTATGCAGATATGAACAATATTACTGTATTATTTCTTCTTCATACAGGGAATGGTAGATATGGACTGACTGACTGACAAACAAACAAACAAACAGACAGACAGACAGATATACAGATATACAGAGACAGATGTATTGCTCGAATAACATCAAAGACACACTGTATAGATACATGCATACAGATAAATAGTTAGTTAGAGGCACCCACACAGATACAGACATATAGTTGGAGAACTTGAGACAGAGACAAACTGAGAGAGAGAGAGAGAGAGAGAGAGAGAGAGAGATAGCTTTTTAAATATTCAACAGAATTGTGACTAGTTGTCGACGATGATTTTCTGAGCGCTGTTTTTCGCGCCAAATTCGCTGCCGCCAATCAACAGGTGCCCCTTCGTCATCGTCGTCGTCTGCCGCTCGTCTTCATCACCACGGCAACGACGGTCATTATCGCCATGGCGACGTCCGTCGTCGACGCTGTCGGGCTTAGCAACGGCGGGCGCTGCACGAATCAGATGGACTGAGCGAGCGACAGACGATTTTCAACCGAATGCGCTACATAAATTCCTAGCATTGTTATTCGATCCACGCCTGAATGGCCCCCGTTGCTATTTCCGCAGCGGTCTAACGTTAATTAATTAATTAATTAATTAATTAATTAATTAATTATACAATCGAAAGTGAAACAACTTTTGGCCGCGCGTACGTATTTTCCCTGTTGACGTAATTTTCCGTATCCTCTCTCTCTCTCTCTCTCTCTCTCTCTCTCTCTCTCTCTCTCTCTCTCTCTCTCTCTCTCTCACCTGACCGACTCTGTGGTGAGGTGGCGTACCTAATGGAATGACAGTTAGGGCGTGCCTAGGGTGTTTCAGGTAGGGCAGATGCCCTGGGCGTGCCTCGCGGGAAGGGGGGGCGCAAAATTGTGACCTCGTTCTTTATTCAACGTAGGAAAAAAAGAAACTGAAAAACGAACTCTGAGCAAATCGTACACCGTGCCATGGGCGCCAAATACCCTAGTTACGCCCCTGCAACTCTGATTACATGCGGTGTTTTTTTACTATTTTCGTTAGTAAGACATTTACGCTATATACGCGAAATCTGTGTTTTACATTTCCGGATAACATTACTACAGTGTTTGGAGTCGACGAAACAGCTTGGTCGGGGGGGGGGGGGGGAAATGTTCACTAGGGTTTCATAGAAGATTTGCTGAGGAGAGAGAGAGAGAGAAAAAAAAGAGAGAGAGAGAGAGAGAGAGACGTCAAGAAGAACTTTCCATAAAGAAATTCAAAATTTCCCGAATTGTCCAATTCACATGAATTTTAAGCTTTACCTTTCTTTCGTTCGCCATTGGATCTTTTGTTTGCGAAGATCAAGATCGATGGGAATTCAAGTTCAAAGGTCACGGGAGAAATAAAAAGAAAAACATAAGACGTCGATCCGTCATTTTTACATTTGCAGAAGGAGAAAAGCGATCCTTCATATTTCGATGACGTCAGCGATTTTCAAAAAAAAAGATAAATCGCCAAACCCAAGCCCAATCATTCAACGATGCGTCACTGTGTGTGTGCGTCTGCGTGTGTGTGTGTTTGTATGTTTGTGCGTGCGTGTTTATTCCACTGACACACTTGCGTCTGTGTTAACCGAAGCGTCGGGGGCCTTTCCTTCCCCACACCCACTTACCACCCCCAGTGGCGTCATTTCACACTTTTCTTGGGGGGGGCGAGAAATTTTAAAAAATTTTCTTTAAAAATGCTGACGACCTTTTTTTTTTTTTTTTTTTTTTTTTTTTTTTTTGCTCGTCATCAGTTTTCTTTTACGTTGTACCATGCCAACACAAATACCAAATGCTTGACGACCTTTTTTTTTTTTTTTTTTTTTTAGTCACCTTCCTGGTTTTTTCTTTTCTTATTCCACATTAATGCATTATAAATTAATATTTTCAATTCCTTGGGGGGGCCGCGGCCCTGTTTTTGTTTTTTATTGCACATTAATACATTATAAATTAATATTTTCATTTTCTTGGGGGGGGCCACGGCCCCCCCCAGCCCCCCCCAAATGACGCCTCTGACCACCCCCACCCACCTCCAATCTCCCCCCCATTGAAACCATTTTTTACCGAGACAAGGAACCAAGTGAGGGCACTGCTTTAAGAGAGAGATTGCAAAACCTGCGCAACAGGCAGCGTAAAACCAAGAATGCTTCTTCCCAATGAGTGAGGGAGTGAGTGAATGAATGAATGAATGAATGAGTGGGTGAATGAATGGATGGATGGATGAATGGACAGA
Organism: Metaphire vulgaris; assembly: GCA_018105865.1. Classification (NCBI taxonomy): domain Eukaryota; kingdom Metazoa; phylum Annelida; class Clitellata; order Crassiclitellata; family Megascolecidae; genus Metaphire; species Metaphire vulgaris. Next base: position 2,088,685 of record CM030850.1, read on the forward strand.
AGGAAACGGCTCGCCAATGGTACGAAGGCGAAAAAACCTCCCAGGGCTCTTGTAGGAGAGTTATATACGACGGCGGCGTCAGTTGTTATTATCCTTATCGTTAAATGCCCGATGCCTGCTCTTCCGTTGTGCATGAGATAACGCTCATAATAGCCACAGGCCGACATGTACGCGTCCGCCTGTGCGTCTACCCGGCTCTTTGCATCTCTCTCTCTCTCTCTCTCTCTCTCTCTCTCTCTCTCTCTCTCTCGTCGGCGGATGTGTTTAGTGGTCTGAGGCAATACTGCATAACGAAGATGTCCTCTTGAGTACAACTATACAGTATATATACTTATATATATACACTTATACTGTATATATATATATATATATACATACAACTATATCCACTCATGCACATATGTACTCTATGCAATCACAGTCGGTGCATTTAAATGATGATTATGATGATGATGATGATGATGATGTAATGATGATGATGATGATGATGTAATGATGATGATGATGTAATGATGGTGATGATGTAATGATTATGGTGATGATGTAATGATGATGATGATGATGTGATGATGATGAAGTCGGTGCAGTTAAATAATGATGCTGACGGTACTGATGATGATGATGATGATGATCATAATAATAATAATAATAATAATAATAATAATAATAATAATAATAATAATAATAATGATAATAATTTAGAAATTAGTACAGTTGAACTTCGTTGTAAGTTCTTTTAACCTACTGGGCGGGTCTGTAAAATATGGTTCGATAAATTCGAGGCAAATTACAGCGTATATATCCAATAGACCCATACCATCCAAGACTGTAACGCATCGCGCGGAACTATACGTTCAATGCGGTACCATATAACCAAGTACGCGTTGTAGCCGAGTCCGTTATAGCGAAGCTCTACTGTAGTTTTATCCACAATGACTCAAAAGCAGGGCAGTCTATCTTCCAGTCACTGTTGTTAATTGACGTATAGCTATGCCTCGATAGACGCTGTGAGGTCATCGGGTCGTGAGGTCATGAGGTCATCGGGTCATGAGGTCATGAGGTCATCATCGAACGACTTTTTCATTGGTCAAGAGGCCTTCGGTCTGACTGATTAGAGGTTTGGTTTTTGCGACAGAGAGATTCTTAAATCCCTCGCACGAGTCTTTGTTGTTGTTGCTATCAATTGTCACTAAATCTGATCAATCAATATCTGGTTTGCTTCAATCAAAGGCGACAAGTCATTGAATCTCTCAATCAACAGTTAGATGCCCTCATTATATGCAAAGAATCAATTCATATATATATATATATATATATATATATATATACAATAGGTTTTATAGACATCAAAAACAAGTTTTATTATAATTATTCGCTGTGTGAGAGAAGCCTACTGAAGGCCTGTTGAATAGAGGGTGGATAGGACCTAGATATGGAAAAATCTAATCGAATTGAAGAAATTCTTCGACAAAATCCACATTTTCCTCTTGTTCCATATTCATTGCTTTAATTTTTGCAAGAATAAACAATAATATCATTCTCAATTTCGATCTACAGGGTTCGAAATAGAGCACCCCAGTCATTTCATACTACACACTAACGCCATTGACTGTACGAGAACGAGGGACATCAACTAAATGAAAGTCCTGTCGAATATCTTGCAGAATGCCTAGTAGGGCGATCGAGGGAAGAGCAGCGTATTAAGATATCTGATTCATTATACAACAGGTTTTATAGACATCAAAAACAAGTTTTATAATTAAAATTCTTGAAATGGTTTCTTCAGGTCGCGTATACGAACAAGAATTTATCGAACTCGTTCAGGAGAGAGAGAGAGAGAGAGAGAGAGAGAGAGAGAGAAAGCACTCTGGGTGGGATGGGGTGGGGGCAGCTGCCTACGGGTGAGTTGTTCTTCTCTACGCTATCTTTCATTCAAACACTTGACTTTCAGTCTCTTTACAGTCTGCTTCGTAGAATTGTTTGCAATTAAAATAATGCATGTCTACAGGTTGCTATGATGGTCTTGGGTAATGTATCCACAGCCAAGCACCTGCTGTCTGTCTGAAATCACGATAAGTAATAATAATAATAATAATAATAATAACTATAATTATTATTATTATTATTATTATTATTATTATACTGATGGTGATGTTGTTGATGATGATGGTGATGGTGGTGGTGATGATGGTAGCAATAGTTATTGAGAACGGAGAGAGAAAGAGACAGAGAGAGAGAGAGAGACAGACAGACAGGCAGACAGACCGACCGACAGAGACAGAGAGACATTTAGATTTCTCGAAGACAATAGATCAGCTGTGTTCAAAGATGAAAATCTTTCTCTGGAAATGTCCAGTGAGGATCTCCCGGGCATCAAGCAACACGAACGCATCGTTTCAATCATTCTCACTTGTTCAGTCTGCACTCATCTTATCTGCCTGTGTCTGTCTGGCTGTCTGTCTGGCTGGCTGGCTGGCTGGCTGGCTGGCTGGCTGGCTGGTTGGCTGGCTGTCTGTCCTTAAGACCCGATACACTCTCCAGTATGCGTTCGTTCGAATATTCCCCGATGCAAAAGTTAATCTGTGTTCGAGAATTATTATTCGAACCCGATGCTCTGACTTTGAAGGTTCTCATTCGTCTCGAACTCGGAACGAACGATCGGCGGGCGATAATAGAGAGAGAGAGAGAGAGAGAGAGAGAGAGAGAGAGAGAGAGAGAGACAGACAGACAGACAGACAGACAGACAGACAGACAGAGACAGAGAGAAGAGAGAGGAGAGAGAGAGGAGAGAGGAGAGAGAGAAAGAAAGAGAGAAAGAGAGAAAGAGAGAAAAAGAGAGAGTCAGACAGACAGACAGACAGAGACAGGGACAGAGACAGAGTGAAGAGAGAGAGAGAGAGAGAAAGAAAGAGACAGACAGACAGACAGACAGACAGACAGACAGGCAGACAGAGACAGTGACAGAGAGAGAGAGAGACAGACAAACAGACAGACAGACAGACAGACAGACAGACAGGGACAGGGACAGGGGTAGGGACAGGGACAGAGAGAAGAGAGAGGAGAGAGAGAGAGAAAGAAAGAGAGAAAGAAAGAGAGAAAAAGAGAGAGAGAGACAGAGACAGGGACACTGCAGGGACAGGGACAGAGACAGAGAGAAGAGAGAGAGAGAGAAGAGAGAGAGAGAGAGAGAGAGAGAGAGAGAAAAGAGAGAAGATAGAAAGAGAGAGAGAGAGACAGACAGACAGGCAGACAGAGACAGTGACAGAGGTAGAGGGAGAGAGAGAGTTCACCCGAGTTCGAGCCGAGGAAAAAGTTGGCTAAGAAGGAGGAGGAGGAAACGAGGAGGAAGAGGAGGAAGAGAGGAAGAGGAGAAGGCGGCCGTGGCAATAGGTTCCGTGAGTCTATTCAATTAGTTAATCAATATTGAACGGAAAGAGACATCAGTAGAAGACCTTACTGAGGAAAGGAAGTAGGGATGGAAGACACAGACACAGACACAGACACAGACACAGACACAGACAGAGACAAGACAGAGACATTCGAACTGACAGGAAGCCTTTGGATAAAATCGCCATTTATCCGTAATGATTCTTGCACGGTGCATTGAAATCTAAGTAGCAATAGTGGTTGTGAAGCAATACAGGCCCCATGTCCAATACAGTAAAACTTCGTTATAACGTACAGTAATATATTAAAATTTGCTGTAAAATTGTGTACGTTATACAGTATCCGAGGTACGTTTTATCCAACACACCATCCACTACAGTATACAGCGAGAATCGATCATACGGGACAGTACATGGCGGTGCGTTATAACCAAGTATAGACGTTATAACAGAGCATGCGTTATAACGAAATTCTACTGTATTTTGCAGCGTCTTATTAGTTATTTTCTGTTTCAGTGCGCGGGTCGTTCCCACTGTGAACAGTGATTAGTGCAGAGGCGGGAATCTGTTGAAAGATCGGGGTGTCATTTTCTCAAACTGTGCAGAGATAAAATTTAGATTTTAAGGAACTAGAGATGATGCTTTTAGAGACAAAATAATAAAAATAATGATGATGTTGACGACGACGACGACGATGATGAGGATGATAATAACGATAGTAATAATTGTACACTTTTATAGCGCCACTGTGTATTGCTCTAAAGCAACCAATCCATGGTACTCCGAATCCACCTGTAACAGACCATGACATTGCAAAGAAGAAGAAGAAGAAGAAGAAGAAGAAGAAGAAGAAGAAGAAGAAGAAGAAGGAAGAGGAGGAGGAGGGGTAAATAAACTGGAATAACGACTTCCGCTTAAGCCGAGGCATTTCACATTTCCATTGTTAGAGGAAAAGCATAACAGACAGAATATAATCAAGTATTGATTAATTATTAAAGAAGGCGCTAGAATTTTACGTCTGAAGGTGATGATAATAATAATAATAATAATAATAATAATAATAATAATAATAATAATAATAATAATAATAATAATAATAATAATAATAATAATAATAATAATAATAATAATAATAATAATAATAATAATAATAATAATAATAATAATAATAATAATAATAATAATAATAATAATAAGCATAAAGGGGAAGTTCAAGAGAAGATTCCCGTTTGGAGACTGGAGTTCGATTTTTATGTTCCAACTGCACCGGGTCTCCTCCGTCAAAACCGATGCACTAATACTAATCTATGGAAAATCGCACCGAGTCCCGTAACTTCGCGGTGTCCGCGGGGACCGATTCGAAGGAACGGTCTGCTCTAAGCAGCTGGTGTCCATCCTCATTAGTCGCGCTGACTCAAGGGGGCGCCTCAGGACACGACCACATTTGGGAGCGGGGGGGAGGGGGAGGGGATGGCTGGGTGGAAGGAGGAGGAGGGGAGGATGCGGGGGCGGCGAGATTGGAAACGAATGCATTTATTTTTCGACGGCAATCGCTGTAGTGGCAACATTAACTTCGCTCATCGTCTTTGATAGGGATGCGTCTATAAACAAGCACAAACACACACACACACACAATCACACACACGCACGCGAAGGAAGCAGTTGATCTGGTCTCGAGTAGGCCTACTTCTCCTTCAGGAAGCCGTGGATGCACGGAGAAGACTGAAAGCAGTTAACCTAATGCTACTCGGGTGCTACAAGTAGCACATCTGCTACTCACTCCACTAGCCTAATAAATCGTCGTTCACACGCTGATGTGTTCCGCAGAAATGCGGATTCATTGGACAGGTATTTTATACGTGCGTCATTAAAGCTGGCGGTGAAACATTGAGGGTGGCGGTCTATACAGTAGGTAAGTTGAAAATTTGAACAAAGGTCCGAGAAATATGGCGGCCGGCCCCCTGTCGGCGACAATTTTCAGCCTGGCCAGGTCCTGCTATATACGGGGACATCCATAAATGACGTAACGCACATAGTGGGGAGGGGAGGGGGATTCAAGCATTATGGACGGCCCCTATGGAAAAATAGAACCCTGCGAGATACACGGACTCTGATAATACGGATCTTCGGCCAACGCGGACTTTCTTTTCCGGATCCCGGAAGTCCGCGTTGACTGATGGTTTACCGTGCCGAGGAATTTCAGAGACGTGCGATTGGATAAATGAATATATCTATGGATGACAGGATTCGGTGCGATTATCCCGACAGCCGCGTCTTAAAATTCGCTCGTCGATTATACGTCATTTTAGGCAGAGTATAAATCACACCGGGCGGCGAGCGAACGGGCGCGACTAAGATCGCGAACAACACATCGACCGTTAATCCGGTTTCATTAGCTCCGGATTAGTGCGCCACCGGAACAGTACCACCACCATCACCACCACCCATGCGCAGTTCCTACACACCGACCGCCAGGTCCTTAAAGCCCCTACCTTGGTGGTGTGCGAGTGAGTGAGTGAGTGATGGATGGATGACGTAATTTGACTCTACCTAAAGAGGAGGAGGAGGAGGAGGAGGAGGAGACGAAGAAAGAAGATGATGATAATGAAGAAGAAGAAGAAGAAGAAGAAGAAGAAGAAGAAGAAGAAGAAGAAGAAGAAGAAGAAAAGATGGGTACCGGATGGGTACTGGAACAGCGTTTGCCTCACTTACCGTTGTACGCCTGTGTTAAAATCCAGTCAGAAAACTCCGGCGGCAGAAGACAAAGAACGCGGATAAACCCGCAGAGAATAATTCTTCGGAAAATGCATCGAACCCGAGCAACAGCAGAATCCGCAGAGCTAAACGCGCAGGAAACGCGGCGACAAAGCAACGCTTCGCTCTACGGGCAACTTCCAAGACGAAAACCGTCGGCGACCGACCGGCCAGGTCCTGGCGCTACGTAAATAATTCTGCGTCCGTAAAAGCGGGTATTTGTGAATGGCTCGGTGCAGCAGCGGCGGCGGCAGTACCACCGTACCGGGGCGCACTGATGCTGCGGCGGGGAGTATGAGAGCCAGACGCAGCAGTGAGCTAGTCACTGTCTTCAATGACCAATGGAAGGTCTGAGATTGAAATAGACTCGGTGGGATGGATGGATGGATGGATGGATAAATAGATGGATAAATAGAAGGATAAATAGAAGGATGGATGGACGTAGAACCTTTGTTATATGGTGTTGGTTGGTAGAAAACGCTCATTATTCGCCGGTACATAGGGCCGGCTAAAACCGGATTGTTTTTGATTTCTATCCATTTGGATTGGATCTCATCCAAAACACTGCATTCTAAGAGCCAGCCGCATTCATCGCTTAATTCACAAGTGGTTTCGGTTGCAAATTTGATTTACAAGCCAAAATAATAATAATAATAATAATAATCGTCTGTCTGTCGTTTTGCCTCATCCAGCGCCCTTATAAATGTCTCTTTAGAAACTCGTAAACATTTCGTTTACTCGATTGATTATTTTTCGACCAATAAAACGTAGCGTCAGGGCGTAGCGACGGTGGAGGGGGTATATCGGTAGACCCCCAAAATCAGGCCACCTTAAAGTTTTTAATGTGTTTTTTTGTTCCGGGGCCCGGGATTTCTCTCGGCGGCCCTGGAGTGGTGAAACAAATTAAAACCACATTTTCGTGTGTCCCCAGCTTAGCTGAGTCAAACTGTACTAGAATTGTCAATATATTCTGTCTCAATTTTATTCTAGAGCATTCGAAATGCCACGAAAAATGGTGAGCCATTTGAAACGACACTATGCAAAGTCTTTCAGAAATCTGTTCTCTGTCAAATGTCTAAAAAATCGAACGAGAGATAAGAAGAAGGGTTTAAGAGAGCTGGTTTCTTCTAAGACAAGTTCTATAGACCACAAAAATATTATATAATTGATACCCTGTTTGACATTGGACAAAGCAATGACTAGTGCTACAGTAGGCTGATATGCAAAATTCTGAAGAGTGATCATAGTACCGCTCTTTCAAATTTAATCTAAACGCCTAAGAATAGGCAGCTACTGCGTTACTACCACAGATAGCGCTACATGAATTCACGAGATTTTGCTTGCCTTCGTATTCTGAATCATCGACATAAGCAGCGCCGTTCTTACTTACTTATCATCGTCGAATGTCTTCAAGACTGTTCTAAATCTGGAATGGCGAACGCGACCAAAGTTCTGTCCGTCTGTCCGTATCCTTTCCTCCTATCGTGTCCGCCTGTCCGTATCCTTTCCTCTCATCGTGTCCGCTTCGGTGGATAGATGAGATATCCCCCGGAGCGTGTCTGGCGGCTGTTCCTTCTTACCAACAGCGCCCCCCTCCGCTGTGTTTATTTATCGGAATTGAGTGATTTACCAGAAGCGGGGGCGGGGGGGGGGGAGGCGGGGCGGAAATTCTAGACGTTTCCGGGACAAACAGCAGCAACAGCAGCAACAGCAGCAGCAGCAGCAGCGGCTTCGGTTATTATCGATTTACACGCTTTATCACGTGATCGCGGGTCACGTGATGGCGGCAAGTGGGATCTGACTTTCGTCAGCGCCTTACGACGGAAAGTTCTGGCCCCGGGAGGGGAGGGAGGGGGAGGAGGAGGAAGAGAGGGAGGGAGGGAAAGTCTTGGACGAGTTCTGATCTGAACTAAGTTAGCCGCTAGAACATTCAGTGGGCTTCAGCTATCTAATATTCTAGCAAAAACAAAAAACTATACATAGCATATATATATATATACATATATATATATATATATATATATATATATATATATATATCGTGCGTGGAGGTAAAGAAATCCAGTTGCTGTTGTTCTATGAATCATCATCATCATCATCATCATCATCATCATCATCATCATCGTCGTCATCATCATCGTCATCATCATCATCGTCATCATCATCGTCATCATCATCATCATCATCGTCATCATCATCATCATCATCATCATCATCATCATCATCATCATCATCATCATCATCATCATCATCTGCGCCTGGTTGCACCACCAGCGACCACTTCAGTCGACGATGCAATAAAAATCCAAGACCAGAACCAAAAAATGACTCTAAACAATGCAATGTTTTATTCGTTGATGAATGCAAAACATACGAGACAGACAGACAAGACAGACAGACAGACAGACAGGCAAACAGACAGACAGACACAGAGAAGTCTTTCTAGTGTAAGAGCCAGACAGGGGCGTACCGAGGACATTGGCTTCCTTGGCAAAGGGAGGGTGGTTTAGAAAATTAAATCAACAGGTTAGTAAATCTTTTCTTACAGGTCGCGGCGCTATACAAATTCATGAGATTTTACTTACTTACTTCGGCCATCCAATTAGATTCGTAGAACAAACTGAAGTGAGGAAATTATATTATATTATCATAAATCCAATGCAGGAAAAAGCCCTAGGATACTTTTAATATTTCACGAGGGAACCGTCGAATTATTTTGAACGTGGGGACGACATTTTCTAACAAAACGAATCAATCAATCAATCAATCAATAGACTGCTATGGCGCCCAGGGCATCATCCGATGGCGCACCAAATCCACCCTTAACTACGGCTCTGGCCGTGACTTAATGAAGCGGTTAGTAAGATAATTTGTTCATCCAATCGACCGATGCATCGTGCCACCTGGCGAACACCGACTGAACTTTCGAATCCTTGATTTACAAAAACTGCTGACTTTGCTCTTTCTCGCGATATTCAAATAATCTCTATACTAAGAATGAGATTAGCGAAGGTTCCTACCATCGAGGGTTTTGCCTTTTCTGATTTGCGCACATTAGCCTACCATAGGCGGATTTAGAGTTTAATAGTTGGGTAGGCTAGCATGGGGGTCTGGGGGCGCCATCCAGCACGCGTGCCGTCCAGGGTAATTTCATCCAAAGGGTCATCGATGGTGGGGTCACTGGGTCGCGGAGTTAGCCTACAACATCCGGGCAATTTTTACAGAAACCGAGCTCTGAATTCGTGACGCCGCGGCGAGAAGTAAGAGTGGATCACGCTTCGATGACGTCATCGCAAATCAGAGCGTAGTTTACCGACAGTGACGTCATACTGACGTCACTGGAGCTGGACTGGACGGATAGAAGACAACCCGGAACTCTGCATTTCGGAAAGAATCGGAAATTGGGAACATTTTCCCTCGCTGTTTGCAATATACTAGGATCGGTTTGTAGCCAACGTTCGAGACATGTATACGGTTGCCATGGAGCTCGCGTCCTCATTGTAAAGTCAGCAAGTGACAGTGTTTAATCTAGACTCTGGACTCCGGGGTGGAGGAACTGACAAGGCAGGGGAAGTTAGCAGGGGGGCTGCTGCTAGTCGATGTAGTATGCCAAAATTTCCGGGGGGATTTGAAATTTTCGGGGAGAAAAGGGTAATTTTGCCCCCCTCGGAAACGGTCTAGATTAAACCCTGTCAAGTGATCGTGACATTGATTACTCAGAACGAAATCAGTGCCCGTCTTAAGGTGTGCTTAAGAAGTGCACGGGGTTTCTCCCTGGGTGACCCCATGAAGAGCCCCGAGATGTGATAATCACCACGGCTGCATGCCTGAGATTATAGAAGCGTCAATTTATCATCTAGATTGTTCACAACTATCATCGACAGTGTTTGGACTTCGTTGGTGGCTGACTGACCAATTAGTAGGAATTTTGACGGGTTTTTCTCGAAAGCAGCGCATTAATCAACTGTTTGAGATTATGCATTCTCTCACCTGAGCACTTCATCTGATTGCCTATTATACAGTAGAGACCTCAATAGGTCAAACCAGGAAGTAGGCAGATTTCGTCGTACGACAATCACAGCTCAAAGCCGCTAGATTTCAAGCGAACGACTCGTTGACCTGCAGCGAAGGAAAACAAGCCGCAGATAAGGAAGTTCTAGCCTAGATGGATTAGAGCAGCGGTTCTCAACCTGTGGGTCGCGACCCCCACGGGGGTCGAATGACGATTTGCCAGGGGTCGCCCGAGACCATCAGAAATATGGGGTTGTCTCTTTTCTTGTTATTGTACAAAATTTCCTCAGTGGTAGTTACGAAGTACTAGGCCTAGTTGTTTTACTATAATTGTAATTCGAAGATAGACATGGAGGCAATTAAGTAATAACGATTTCGAACATTTTGATTGTCGTAGCATTATTATTTTTAGCAGTTTACAATGTTAACGAACATAATTTGACCGTTGGGGGGGGGGTCGCCACATAATGGGTAATTGAATTAAAAGGGTCGCGACACTATGAAGGTTGAGAACCGCTGGATTAGAGTAAGTAGAGTGTTCACGAGGAGCAGATTTAAGACGTGATTTGCACGAATCGATCTCTCCGCTTTTTTGGCAGTAAAATTGTTTGAACGTCCACAGATTGTTTATCAGCCTTATCAATCTGCAGTAGGTCTACTTCAGAATGGTTAATACTGTCCAGAATTGTACTTACTGACGCTTTACAAGCAGAAACGGAGCTAGGGGCCAGGGGGTATATTTATCTCCGGGCGCCGAGGTGGGGGGCGCTAAAATCAATATAGTTGTAAGTACATAGGCGCCCATATAATTTTTTAAAAACTAATTTAATTTATTTTAATTTAATTTAATTAACCAAGCGACCTTATTTTGCTTGTCAGGATTTTTGGAAGTTGAGGGTGGGGGGGGGGCGCCATCAGTGTGCTTTGATCCCGGGCGCCGGACACCCTAGCTTAGTCTCTGTTTGCAAGTCATTACTCCGGAGGGTTTTAAGTTTGTATCGTTAGGTTCGAATCCTAAACATGGGCAAATAATAAGTAAGATACACAGTGCACCGAAAGTTCAACTGATTCGCAAAACTCTCTGAACGACCATGTCTGCATCTTACCGACACGCAACTCACTAGCTTACCTACTTACTAAGTCTCGCGTCTAACGTTTTTGATGATTTGGTTCTAATACAATATAACTGCATGGGCGACAAGAGAAATATTTTCAAGAGGGGTAAAACGCAATGCATGTTCACGGTTAATATTTTAGCAAGGTTTTCAAATTTCACTGTGATATATAATAGGTCCTATTGGTATGTGAATTTTCCAGGGGGAGAGCGAGTGCCCCCTCTTGCCCTAATGTGCGGGCGCCCATGTACAACTGCCTCCTGGCGCTCAACCAGCTCAAATCAATTCACCTAAGAGTGAAGTGGCATATTTTTGCAGTGATTTTCATTTTCATATACGTTTTTTTTTCTTTTAAGAGAAACCATGTCTCCCATTATAATGCCGGTACTTGTTCAGAAAATCCAACACAAACAAACCTTATCTCAGTTGCGTTTTTTCCGACCTCTCAGTGTACGATCCTTAGAGACTGGCTTAATCTTACGCGCATGCGCACAAAGGCAAGACTGCACGCAAAGCTACACTTTCGAGACAAGCAAGACAGCCCCCTCTCTCTCTCTCTGTCTATCTCTGTCTCTCTGTCTATCTCTGTCTCTCTTTGTCTCTCTCTGTGTCTGTCTGTCTGTCTGTAGAGCTCCTATAAAAGCGCAAAGTTGTCCTTAATCTTTTTTCATTGTGCGTTATACATATAGAAGTAGCCAGAGCAACGCAAAGGCGATAGGCCTATAGCGTCCAAGCCCAAACACACGACTCGGCGGGTTTCTTAAAAACTTATTGTATACCAGCCGCTTATTTAAAACCTGTATCTATGGACACCCAGAGATAATACGTTTCGATTCGAATTCTTCTCGACATGCGAATGCCAACAACAGTCTAAACCATAGCAGCATCTGCAACCGTCGTAACCATGGCAACAACGGCTTGCTGCAACGGACATCCGTCGCCTCTTCTCCAAGACAACCCTCTGCCTGTCGTCACCCGACCATCGGCGACCGAGCCATGTGCACCCTACTATCAAACCCATATCAACGGATTCCAGCATAACCCCACGGACTACAGCTGTTTCGTTAGCAGAGACGCGTGCAACACGACGGGGAGAAAGACCGTACGCCTGCGAAGGATCCTAACCCTGTCCGGCGCCTGCCTGCTGGTCATAGTAACTTCGGTCGTGTTAAGCTGTCTCGTGATGAAGTACCTGCTCGTTCGGGAAGTAGGCGGCGTTGACTCGGGGTCCGGTGGTGGTCAGAGACCGGTCAGGATATGCGTTATCTGCGGACCGACGAAGCAGCAACGGCAGAACCCCGTCGAGGGCGCAGTCTGCTGTGCGTCGGACGAGGCACAGATGGAGCAACTGATAACAGAGGTAAGTTGCACGTCTTAATAATAATAATAATAATAATAATAATAATAATAATAATAATAATAATAATAATAATAATAATAATAATAATAATAATAATAATAATAATAATAAATAATAATAAATAATAAATAATAATAATAATACTTTTGCACTTCTATAGCACCAGTTCTAATACCCAGGGTTATATAATTATCAGTCGACGGTACTTCAAATCCATCCCCAAAAGACCAACCAGGCCATTCCAGAGATCAGTCAGGAAAGTCCGAATAGAAGCAGAATGAAACAAGATCCGTCTTGCAGGTTGCATTTTAGATAGAATGATACTTGGTCTCGTTGCATTTCGTCGGTGGCGGCTCCAGGATCTGACAAGTGGGGGGGGGCAACTACAGGGGGCAGGAGGCCAGTGCAATATTTAATGCCTGCCCCCCGTTGGCGGAAATCTGTGCATTATCTTAGGAATAAGTCGACACTAAAAATAGACCAGCACAGTGGCGTAGCCAGGATTTCCGAAAGGGGGGTTTGAAAAAAATTTCGCCGATAACCGCCAAGGGGGGTTCACCCCCAAAATCGCCAAAAATCGCCTAAAAATAAAAGTTGCATGGAAATACATTAAAAAATTTCCCCCCATCCAAGGGGGCTTTAAACCCCTCCGTGGCTACGCCACTGGACCAGCAACACTTTCTAGTGGCAAATGCAACCACATGCGTTGGTGACTGGGGTTCCCACAGACCCCCAGTGACGGAGCTTACGATGCTCCTGCAGACTCCCATCGCGTGAACGAAAGTCTTCGGCACTGCCAATGGAGGTGGTCCGCCCATGCAAGCTCAATATCTCCAAGTGGTCCTTCACCATAGAAATGGTGAGAACCGCGCCGTTAGTGCATTCATTCTATGCAACTAGAATAGTCCAGGTTTATATGAAAAATAGTTGGTCTCATGCTTAGAAGTTGCCACTCCAACGCACCCCCCTCCCCTCCCCGCCCGCTTGCCAAATCCTGCAGTCGGTATAGAATCTCTGCGAACAAAGACAGCTTTTTGGTACAATTTAAAATACGATATTCACAGTTGACTGGCGTCCCAAAGGAATTCTTGCTGCTCATTGAAATGTCTCATCCAGGCCAACAAGGAATTTTATTTTCACGTGAAACTCGCTCTACGTTAAAAACTCAGTGCTCGTTCCGCTCGTGTGAAACCTTTGATGCACAAGTTGAGTCTTCTGAAAGTACATTGTTAATAGAAGAAGGAAGGAAGGAAGGAAGAAAGATCTAGCGATAAACAAGAGAAAAAGAAAGGGAGGGAGATACAAGAAGAGAAGCTGATGGGTAGAGGTTCAGAGACAGACAGACATACAGACATACAGACAGACAGACAGACAGACAGAATGAACGAATGACAGACAGACAGACAGACAGACAGAATGAATGAATAACAGACAGATAGACAGAATGACAGACAGACAGACAGGCAGACAGACAGACGGTATCTTAGACACTGAGTGTTTGCCTAATGAAACAAGCACTTGGTTTCAAATATCTTTCATGCATTACTAGTAAAACCAGGAAGTTGCTGTATAAGCAAAACTATGCGAAAAATCTCCTAACACAAAGACTATGTATTCAAACACGGATTGATTGCTCTTCAATTGCATGTATTATTTCAATAACCACATTTTCTACGACATTACAAGTGCTATGCACACATTTGCGTCCAGCCAGAACCTCATCGCTCAACGAGAAGTGCTCGAAAATAGTAGGTAAATACAGGTAGATACATGATCGCATGACTGCGTCCAATCACAGACTGGTTTTACCACCGACCTTCCTCTTGTGAAATCCAAGACTCGCATTGGTAATAGGAACACGGTCGCAATAAGTCACTTAATTAAATAGCAATGGAATTATTCTTAGTAAGGCCTGTTGCTAAGTCAGGCACAGCGCAGGTACCGGCTTTGAGTAATTGGATTCGTATACTTATTATAGTTTCAGCATACTTGATATGTGGTGAATATGAATACACACGGATATGAGTCAATGTAACCACACACGCACACACACACACACACACTTTAGTACCTTTGAGAAGGCTTATTGGCAGCAAGGCCTTGCACGAAAGTCCTATTTTGGGGACATTTTAATAATTGTGACTCTTTAGGCTAAATTCACAAATTTACAATTCACGACTTCACTTTGGAAGTTGAGGTGTTTGCAAAAGCAGGATTCTAATAGCCGTAAAGTGAAATAGAGATTATCACGATTTCAGATTTGAGAAAAATCACCTCCCGACCAACTGACATTTTGACCCGACGCGTGACGTCATACGGACCCATAATGGCCCTTTCACAGCAAACAAACATCAATAGGTCTACATATATTTCTCGTTTTTCTGACCCGACCTGTTCTCGCACGACGGACTGTGTACCTGACAGCAGATTTGTTGGATTATATCATTGTGTACTGTAGTGTGGATACAATCAGCACCTACATAAAGCAGATATGGTTGTTTGTATACAGACAACAATACTTAGATAGAGATATTGATACTTGCTGTGAGTGTTAAACTGAGTAGGCCTATAGGCTCATTATTCAAGTGAGCATAATCAATAATGGCTAAAAGCAACCTTAAGAGGCCAAGCCTATATTCATAAAAGACAAAAAACGAATTCATGATATCGAAGAAGAACAATTTTTAGATCTTAGCAGAAAATCAGTTATATGGATGGCGCTGACAGGCTGATGTTGACACATAATATTTCTATGTCGTAAATCTTGTTAAGTTATGAGTAAGTCTCTTCGAGTGATCGATCAGAAACATATGATTTGCAATGGATTGACTAATGCCAATTATCAAACCGAAATTACAAATTAGATTTCGAGAAAGCGATAATAGAACCGAAATTTAAGACAAACAACGTAAGCCATTTGTCTACAGAGTAAATAAGTTTTTTTAACCGAATCTTTCTCTAGACTTTTGCAAAATCTGAACCAAACTAGAGCTATAAACAGAACGTCTAGCTGCATCAAGTCCTCTTCACCCATGCAGATCCCCCGTGGGGGGGGGGGAGGGGGCGGGGAGTTGAGCACAACAGATTTGAGGTTTACACTGAACTATGCTGGACCGTAACCACAACACTGTAAATCTTAACTAGGAAGTTCCCCCCCTCCAGGTAGGCTATATGTTTACCTGCTCGAGTACAGGTATACTTTTACCTGACGGCTCATTTTCGCGAATATGCAAGACGCTATGCTCAAGTGCTGCTCAAACATATGGCTTTGCGTGCTCTAGTGCAGATGGTCCATGCATGAGAACAAGGCACTTTGAACGCCATGCAGTCCCAAGATGGGACATGGCACAATAAATTAATAACCCCTAATCATGATGTCACACGCGTGCCAAAATGTCATAGATAAGGTCAGTCTGAACGCGTGAAATATAAATACTCAAATACAGTACCGTAAATTCTTTGCTACGGTCAACCTTGATCAATGATTTATTCAGGCCTGACCGGATATGGGGGAATTTACTTGCAAAACTACAAAAATTCTACCCCCCCCCCGAAAAAAAAATCCAGAGCTGACACTAAATTTTGCATCGAACTGTGTCTCTTCCCCTCAAGCCAAGTGAACCCCCCCCCCATCTTAGACCTGGAGCCTGGAAATAACACTCATCTTGATGACAACGACGATGATAATGATGATGACGATGATGATGATTATAACAAAGAAAGAGACATTTTAAAAAGAATGCTTGCTTTGCAGGGTGTCAGACTATCTCTTCAAGATCGATTAAAAGGTAAGTTCTACAGAGTCTATGTCTGCTAGCAGAACAATCTCAATTTGAATCATCAGAGAGGGTTGTTATGATGAAATATTACTACTACTACTACTACTACTACTACTACTACTACTACTACTACTACTACTACTACTACTACTACTACTACTACTACTACTACTACTACTACTACTACTACTACTACTACTACTACTACTACTACTACTACTACTACTACTACTACTACTACTAAAACGAAGGTAGAATGACGGTGTCATTTGAATTATCGGTTGTTTTCTTAGGCCAAGAGTTGTACGAACTCCTAAACAATCCTCTGTTACCGCCGCCGATAAACAAGGACGCCGCACACGTTTTCTTTCGACCCACGAGAAGGTCAAAGAGACCAAAGGTCGAGCCCGACCTCGACCAATCGGAGAACGATAGTAAGTAGAAAGCTGTTTCCTTCCGCGAACCATTAATTAACCATTTGGTCATTTCTCTTCTTACCTTACTAACGTGACTTTTTTCTGTAATGTACATTTTCTTCCTCTTGTTCTTGTTCTTCTTGCTCTTCTTCACCATGTTATTGTTCTTTTTGTTATTATTATTATTATTATTATTATTATTATTATTATTATTATTATTATTTTAAATGTTGATGTAGATGTCGAAATTCTTCGCGATTGGAACAGCGACGGCGAATCTGCGTTCATCCGTTCGGGCATAGAGTTCAACTCGACCAGAGGTCACTTCCGGGTCAAGAACGCCGGAATCTACGTAGTCTACAGTCGCATCGTCTACGAGAACGCCGGCGACGTCACAGCCAACGACGACGGCGACGACGACGACGTCACCGGTGACGTCAGAACGCGATTCATCTTCGGACATTCGATCGTCGCGTACCATCGCAGCCGCTACCGACCGCTGCTCGAGGACGAGCAGACGATGGAGTGCGACGTCAACACCGTCTGCTACAACAGCAAGGTCTTCTCGACGCTGCACCTGACCAAGGACTCTCAGATAGCCGTTCGCGTCATGCAGGCCGGCTTCGTTTCGCCCCGGTCGCACGCCTCCTACTTCGGACTGTACAAGATAGACTGAGAATTATATTCGAAAACAGACCTATAAAGCAACAAAAACTGCTGCTCTGTTGCGTCGTCCAACGAACGTCCGCCTTTCGGATCCAATGTCTCTGTTTTGGGGGATTCGCTGACGATTTTTGGAGTCTTCGACTGAGTTTGCCGTCTTCTGTTCGCATCTTCTACTGCGTATCTCGGGTTCGATCTCCGGTTCGAGTGGTAGTAGTAGTAGTAGAGTAGTAGTAGTAGTAGTAGTAATAGTAGTAGTAGTAGTAGTTGTAGTAGTAGTAGTAGTAGTAGTAGTTGTAGTAGTAGTAGTAGTAGTAGTAGTAGTAGTAGTAGTAGTAGTAGAGTAGTAGTAGTAGTAATAGTAGTAGTAGTAGTAGTAGTAGTAGTAGTAGTAGTAGTAGTAGTAGTAGTAGTAGTAGTAGTAGTAGTAGTAGTAGTAGTAGTAGTAGTAGTAGTAGTAGTAGTAGCAGTAGTAGTAGTAGTAGTGGCAATTCTGAATTCCGTTCCAGAACTATTTCCAGACACAAGAACAAGGGGACTGTTACCATTTATCCGCGGGAATTCAGTTCTCAACATAAAGTTGTAGGCGTTTGCAAGAACTCTGGACTTTTGCTATTAAGCCCTAACCAGTTAATAACTAGCTAACTGCGTTGCCAATGACGAAGATTGAAGTCAGACGAGTGTCCATTGGGGCCTTTGGGCTTCCCCCCTTTTATCGCCCACCATGAAAACTCCTAGTTTAGGCGCCTACCGTAGCGATACCCTCTCACAAGTCGACTGAGCTGAAACACACTCCAAGAACTCACCTAGTTACTGGCATCTATGCTGAGAGAATGCGTGTGCCTTCTGCTGTTATTGACACTAACCTAAAGAAAACCGACACTCAAAACTCTTCCGTCACGTATAGAGTTCTTGTTGGCATGGCGTGCTCTTCCAAAGGCTCCGTACCTACAACGCCATCTATACTCAGTTTTGCAGCTATCTTACAAGGCAGCTATTCCATCTTCCATTTTCCGAACTGGACGCAAATACAACCAACCACGAGTTGATTAAACGGAGGAAGATGGAAGTGTAAAACACAAAATGCCGAACGGTTTAAAGTGAGAGAGAGAAAAAAATAACCCAATCTATAACAAAAGCACGATTAGTTAATATAGGCTAACAAACGACGCAGGTTGATATTAGTTAATTACATCTACATGTAACTGTTGCACGGAGCATATGAAGGCATTTTCCCCATATAGCTTTGTCTGTGTTTTAATGGACAGTAGGCCTATCTTTGTGCGAACGCGTCAACAAATCTTATAGTCATTTTGGCTTCCGAAGGCAAACTTTGTAATTTTTCTACAACCAGGGTGCGATTTGTGACCTGGAGCAGTGGGGGGAGGGGATATGTCGAGCTTGGGGGATGCAGTTTTTGGGAAATGTAGCAGTGGGGCGATGTAGTGGTGGGGGATGTAGCAGTAGGGAGATGCAGTTGGGCAGTTTGGGGGATTTTCCCCCTTCCCCCTACAAATCGCGCCCTGTCTACAACTAACGTGTAAGTTTTTTGTGAATTTTGCCGATTAACCACTGTTTCGAAAATATTTATCCAGAAAGTATTAAAATTAATAGTACATAATTTCTGTAATCGTGAGGCTGCTAGACAAGAAAGCAAAAGTCGATGTGTCATTTCATGCACATCATGTATACAACATTCTTTTTCAAAATACGTTGCATCTATGTACTGCATTTGCCAATTCCTGCAGACCATTGAAAAGACAAAGATTTATATTGACTTGCTCAATATATATATATATATATATATATATATATATATATATATATATATGTGTGTGTGTGTGTGTGTGTGTGTGTGTGTGTGTGTGTGTATGTGTGTATTTTGCTCAAACAACTCTCACACGGCGAAAATTGTGAAATATTAACGGAATATTGTTTTAACACTAAAATGCTGGTGTTGTTACCTTTACCTGCGCAATTATTAGGCCTATGTACCTGGTTGATACCTGTTTTAGTAACTTGTCGCGATAGTTTGTTTGTGAAATGTACCAAAGGCTAAATTCAGTCTACTTGAGCAAGAATGTGTGACGGATAGGCCCTGTGTTCAGCAATTTCAAAGGCCCCAGTTCATAGCCCCGTAGGTCACTGGTTTGGCGCCATTCTTGCGAGGTTAAATAGCTTGCTGGTAAACCTCGCGTGAAATCCCGTTTTACAGACGACAAACTCATTGTAGGTCACGTGATTTATAACACAGTCGCCTGTAGGTCCCCTATTCTGCATTCGGCTTTGAATCAGACAAGGAACTAAACAACTTAAACCAGGAAGTTGTCAGCAAAACATAAAACACTTGAACGACTGATGAATATAAAGGCACGTTAAAAACCTCATTTAAATGCTATGGCTAAAAAATTCAATCATGTGTGGGAAACCCCTACTTTAAAAAATACCTTTTTAAAATCTGCGGCTGCAAACTTCCTATTGCCTAATAATATCCCTCTTGCGGAAGCCCCTCTTCTCTCTCTCTCTCTCTCTCTCTCTCTCTCTCTCTCTCTCTCTCTCTCTCTATCTATCTCTCTATCTCTTCAAGACATGAATTTTTTGTCAAATAATTACATTTTTCATGATGGTTACAACAACAATAACAACAACTACTACTACTATTACTACTACTACTATTACTACTACTACTAATAATAATACTATTACTACTACTACTACTACTACTACTACTACTACTACTACTACTACTACTATTACAACAACAACTACTACTACATTACTAGTATTAGTACTACTACTAGTACTACTACTACTACTACTACTACTACTACTACTACTACTACTACTACTACTACTACTACTACTACTATAATCATTACAATAAAATGTAACAGATCAGCTAGTGTTTAGAAAGACGATTTTCCTGCCGCCCAGCGAATATAGCAAAACATTTTTCTGCTCCAAATGAAAAATTCTCAGCGTCCAAATTTTAAAATCAAATTTCGAACAACGAACAGCTACAGTATTTGTCTAGTAACAATTTGCAGCCTTAATCGTACAGAGACTCATTTTATGTTTTTATGTAGCCCAACAAGAAGTAAAACGCAATGCTAAACTGACTCTACAGTCTACACACACGCACACTGACATAAGTCTACATGCAAACACACATACACACATGTATAAAGGCCCATACATACTGTATATATTTATTACCATAATATGTATATATAATTATATATAGGCCTATAGGCTATATAATTATATTTGCGTATATTTGCATATATGATTATGATATATTTGCGTATATGATTATATTTGCATATATATATATATATATATATATATATATATATATATATATATATATATATATATATGATTATATTTATGCGTAATTCAATATTCAAAACTTTAACGGAGGAGTCATTTTGGGCAGTTTACTATAGGCATATGATTATCGTATCGACTTAATTGCGAAGTGATAGCTGATATTGTATGGGCCTATTTGTGGTTAAGATTTGAGGTCGAAATTTATGTGTGAAACTGTCTCTATCCACGTTTTCTCTCAGCGTTCATGCTGTCGCCAGGTGTTTTGCCCCCCCCCCCGCTTAGGCGTATATCTATAGGCCTAGGCCCGGGGCTGAGGACTGTATTATTGAATTTGCGGCGTCGTGGGGCCATGGTAGGCCTACAGTCAGTCGGCCAGTTTAGACTTCATCATCAACGCCACGTTAAAAGGCAAAACGTGGACCCACGACTGTTGCATTGAACGACACAGACTTCGATTTTTTCCCTCATTCGTTTGAAAAGAGACGCTGCCATAGACGCTGTCATATAAGCTTAATATCCACTCGATTAGGTGAACTTGCAGTGCTTTCCGGAGAAATTTCTTACCTCTAAAATGGGCGATTGATCGCTCAGTAGGTCTACTAGGAGTCTAGGACATCAATTTTTTTTAAAAATTATAATCTTTGATATCTTTTGTCGATTATAGCAGCACTATTTCGCATTCAGAGATGCATTCTGCTTACCGGAGGACTCTCATCTTGTTCCTATGTCTTGGATTAGCGCTGGAACAAAGTTACTCGAAGACAGTTACCAGTAAAACAGGTAACCTAGACACAAGAGAACATTTGCCTGTCTTAATTAATTACATCACGATTACATCTCGCGACCAGAGACAAGATTTATTGACGTTTATGGCTCTATGATAAAAACAACAACATTGGCATAGCGTATATCCATTCTCTTGTATATGCAACTTTGAAATTGTTACTGGTGGCTAAAATGTAATGTTTGCAAAATGTCCATACATTACAGTAGGAATTATGACCATAGCCTCCTAAACATTCAGAGCTTTGAAATCGTTAATTGTTTTTAGAAAGTTTTAAGATTCTCTTCCTAGGGCATGGTTTCAAAGTTCATGTATTATTACTGGCTTCGAGTCTTTGTTATAGCCTATATCGGCTTTCTAAATGTTGTTTTAAGATTATATTTTCTTCAGAATGTTTACTTTCTAAGTGCATTTAGGGACCTCACACAGCCGGCTCGTTAGTTTTGTGTCTTCGTAATCTAATATCGATTACCAAAGAAGTTTATTAAGAATGAAACTAACAAAACGGTCTGAACACTATTTTATGCGCAGCATTTGTTTTTAGCGTTTTGATTTGTCTGTCTTAATCGAGTTATGGATAAGGATACATGGATAGGATTCGAACTATACCTAACCGCTAACCCTAGCTCTAAATTTAATCAAGAGGTCTCTAGAAGGTATATACTGTATATAAGGTATATACTGTACATACTGTATACAAAATTGCACTCTTGAATACCAGAATGATTGCAGCCAAATCCAACTACGTTTCTGTGAAATCGTTTTTCTCTGATTTTCTCGGGAAATACGGGAAAATTTCTCGTGGGAAATGCATGTCACACGACGTTCAATTGTTCTTCACGCAGGTCCGTGTCACGGAGAAAATTGTCCGCCGGAGGACAGTCTAAATCCAGGTGCGCAAGGTGAAGGTGGTCAGAACCCAGTGGAAAACATGGCACATGCACCTGGCGGGAATACTGGAGAATATGCTGAGAAAACCACGGAGGAAAACGAGGAATTGCACGAAGAGAAGCCGAACGGAAACAGCGACGGGGTGGAAAAGGACGGAGCTGAACTGGAAGAAGATATGCCAGGTGGAAGACCGGAAGACGCAAACCCTGAACAGGCGGACAGCTCACCACCACCACCGGAAGAGGAACACGGAACTGGGTTGAACCAAGAAAACGGAGAACATAACAAAGAAGGAGACAAGTCGACCGGAAATACAGAAGAACGGCCGGAAGAGAAGAACGAAGAACCGAAACAAGAGTCGCAGGGTCACCGGATCGTCGACCCGGAAGTTAATCCACATCCGGACGACGGAGGAGGTGGTCACGTGGTGCAGGATACGGAAGCAGCGCAGAGCGAGATTTCCCGGATCGAACCGGAACCGAACGCCGAGAAGGAGCTGGACGACGGAACAGTGGACGTTCACGAAGAGGACGAGGGGACGGATTCCGGAAGGGGAGAGTCCGGTCCGGACTTGGACGCTGTCCTACACGGAGGAGATCGCCACGTCCACGCCCCTGCCCCTGCCCCTGCCCCCGCGAACTCCAACTCGGAAACGGACGCCCGGGGAGAGTTCGGAGTGGATCCGGAACGGATCATGCACTCCGAAGGCGGAGCCAACGTCCACGCCCGCAGAGGCCCCGCCCACAGGGGCCTCGTCCACACAGACCCCGCCCACGCCGACTCCGCCCACATGGACGAAGACCAAACGGGGAGCGACGGAGACCGTCGCGACTACGCTACGGACATCGACTCCGTCCTTCACGGAGGCGAGCGACACGTCCACACTCCGGACGTCAAAATCCAGAACGACGACGACCCGCCGGAAGTCCCGATCGGAGCCACGGACCTCGAAGCCCTGGTCCACGGAGGCGACGGTCACGTGCACAGCCATCCCCGTTCCTCCTCCTCCTCCTCTTCCAGGAACGATCCGGAGCCGCGTCCGTACGGCGTCCAGGATCCGGAATCGGTTCTTCACGGATCCGACGACCACGAACACCGGATCCAACGGGAGGCCGTGGACGGATCGCGGCCGCTGCCGAGCCAAACGGATCCGGATTCGAGTCCGACGGACGTCGTCGATCCGGAAGACGTCAGGATCGGGACCCTGAGACCGGAAGACGGCGACGACTATCACCAGTGGAA
>CM030850.1:2117418-2184918 GCA_018105865.1 Metaphire vulgaris
ACTTGTAGGCTACTTTCTCATCGTCGCTTCTGAATCAGTCTGAACTCATTTCTCAACCTGGAGGCTTCTTTTGCTCTCGATCGATCGATCGATCGATGCTGTACCCACGTCCGATTAAATTATTCAAATATCATCGTCTAGTAATCACGTTTTCTTATGTCATTGGGATGTCCCCACCCCCACCCCACCACCCCACTCCACCTCCACCCCAAACTCCCACGAAAGACTGAAAGACTGCGGCAGGAGAGAGCGAGCCGTCCAAGACCAGAAACCAGAGGAATATTGCTAATCGATAGAAATTATAATTTTTATTTTTTATTTATTTATTTAATTGCTTTGAAATAGACATATTCTCCTTCATCTAGAAATACGCTGAAATGACTGCTTGTTACTTTTTTTATCATGTGCTGATGGTGTGATCGCTTCTTTAGTAATGTTTTCGAAGATCCAAGAACGTCCTATAGATCACGTATGTGATAATAGTCACTAAGATATTTACTAATTATAATTAGTACTAGATTAGTTAGCTTCTACCAGGCTGACCAGCTCCCAGACTGTATGACTGATTGATTGACTGGTTAGTTGACTGACTGAGTGAGTGACTGACTGACTGGCAGAATGAATGCCAGAAAAGTTCTGACGTAGACTGAATGAGTGACTATCTTACTGAATGAATGAATAAATGAATGAATGAACAGCATGACTGACTGACTGACTGACTGAATGACAGAAATAATTGAATGAGTAACCGAATGACAAACCAATTGAATGAATGAATGAATCAGAGAATGAATGAATTTATTAATTAATGCGCTGATTGCAACTGGACTAAATTTCAGTGGCGTAGCCAGGGCTCCGGAATGGGGGGAAGCAAAAACGTCGCCCCGTTCTATAGCACGTTCAGCTTTCTTACATTCTCCTCAATCTCATATACTACCTCCCCCCCAATACTCAACGGGTTTGCACGAATCTCACGTTCCAATCCGGACACCCGCGTTCCCCTGCTCCCGTTTGGATACGCCAATGGGACTAATCCCCCCGTATCCGCTGATGGCTTACAGGGTGGCGCAAAAAAACCGGACTGGTCACAGTAATGGTTGTATTTTATATAGTTCATTTTCTGTGCCAACCTGTATAATGTATAATTGTATATACTTCGCGGTGATAAATTATTGTTTCGTTTTCCAGCTGAGAGGCCTTCCTTTCGTTTGTACGTCAAGCCCCTTAACGAGACCAGAATAGGCGCGTTTCGTGGTTACAAGAAAACGTGACGGAACACTTATAGGCTACAGCTTTTCGGTAATTTCACGCAATTATGTCCTTCTAAATTTAGCCTTATTCGTGGCCAGAAAAGTCAATGATTTCCTGTTCGCAGCTCTATATATAGACAGGCGATTTGAAATCGAAGTATAGCATTGCTCGGAAGTTCATTCAACGCTGTAGAGCAGCCGTGTGTGTGTGTGTGTGTGTGGCTTCATGAAGATAGGCCCTATACAAGTGATCCTAAGTTAAGTCGGAGCTCTCTCCTTCTCTCTCTCTCTCTCTCTCTCTCTCTCTCTCTCTCTGTGGCGTGTAGTTTTTAATTCTTTGACGATTTCGGTTTTATTTGGTTTCAGCGTCGCAGCAAATCATGAGTTGTCAGGAGAAAGGAGTGATTGTTTTCTGCTTTGTGGTGGTAGTAATGCTTGGACTTAGTGCAGCAGCTGGTCTGGGAAAGAGTGCGAAACTTTCGAGCGAAACGTCCGCAGATTATTCGTCGACGCCGGGGAGAAATCCGTCGATGGAAAGAGAAGACAACGAACCGAAACAGCACGACGGCGATAAGGTAGGTCTTTGAGTTATTCGAGCATGATAATGACTACGACAATGAAGAGGATGATGGTTCTTCGTTGTTGTTGTTGATGATAATAATGATAATACTACTACTACTACTAATAATAATAATAATAATAATGATGATGATAATAATGATATGATAATAATAATAATAATAATAATAATAATAATAATAATAATAATAATAATGATGATGATGATGATGATGATGACGACGACGATGATTATGATGATGATGATGATGACGACAATGGCAATATTAATTAAGCGTAGTCCATTCAGGTTTTTCTGTCTTTGCGGATGCTGCCTTCCTTAATTAATTCTAAGTATAGACACTTAGACAGCGTTAACTTGCACAGTGGTTCTTTTGGTGAGAAATGAGTGACCCGCTGCCTAACTCAATTACTTTTATTACTCTAACCGACTTCTGTCACTAAACCCATATTTGGCTCCATAGATGGGTAATATAATATATATAATAATTGTCAGCCAACGCAATTAACGTAAACCAATAGTCGTATTAGGCTATTTTTAAATATACGGGTTATTTTTATAATTACAAAATTGGTAGGCTAATATTTAGGCTGCTATCTCGACTACTACTACCGCCGCAAATAAATAATTATAATTATTTTTATTATGACCGTATTTGGCTAGGGAGAGCAAAGCTTCGGCGAGTAATGAAATGAATGTACTGGGTTCCAACGCGTAGACGCTGGTATAGGTATACACTCAATGCAAAGTACAAAGTGGTACAGTATATATGTCTTGACTTGAAGAAATGTTCAGCCGCAGTTCCGCCCCTATAACGTTATGTCGCAGCAGCGTGGTTTGTGAACTTAAGGGGAATTCCCGAACTGCCCAGATTCGCTCAGCTGCACGTGGAGCGAAATTGATTCTGAAAATCTTCGCCGACCAAAAACGTTTCTATGAAAAACAAGTCTATAAAGGCGTATAACTTCCCGGACTATATTACAATCAAAAGCCCAAATTCTGAAAGGAGTCCGGTTTTATATATATATATTTATATATATATATATATATATATATATATATATAAAAACCCGGACTATATTAAATGCAAACCTAAATGTGACTAGTCCGGTTTTTTGCGCGCCATATATATATTTGTATATATAACCGCTTTTATATGCACGCGTGTGTGTGTTTGTTCGTGTGTTCGTTGGACAATTCTGTTTGCACTACATGTATGCGTTGTTTCACATAAAATATTTCAATAGCAGCAGCAGAGGTTAAATATATCTATCTACGCATGCTATTAAATCGGACTATTACAAGTATAATATGGAGTGAACATTGACTGGTGCCAAGTGCATTACTAAAATGGCGCTATAGAAGTTTAATGCTGATGACGATGACGACGATGATGATGATGATGATTATGGTAATAATAATAATAATAATAATAATAATAATAATAATAATAAAAAAGTAATAATAATAATAACATTATATCATTCAGTAAGTTATATTATATATATATATATATATATATATATATATATATATATATATGCATTATTGGTCACATATGCATTATTGGTCACAAGCAATTTAGCCATATAACCATTAACCATGCTCTCACAACAAACGTAGCCTATTATTATTTTCATTTCCTTGTTTTCGCTTATTACATTAAAAGTACAAGGGAGGAGGACTTCTTGAAATCTAGAAATTAAACGAAACTAGAAAATCTCGAAATTAAACGAAACTGGTTTCAGTTTCATTCTGTTTCTTTGCTCGAACAGAAGACGCTTCGTTGATGCGTTTTTCTCGTATATTTTCTCTTTCCTCTTTGGCTTCAATTTGCGAAAATATCCCCGAGTAAGTAAAGTCGATAACCGTCCACAATTCACCATGATTAACGTAGCCGCGGCGGGGGGTCGGTCCCCTATTCAGGTATTCTGGCTGGGATTAGTCGTGGAATTTTGACAAACCGATGAGAATTTCTTACCTTGGGGAGGGGGGGCTTGGCGATTTAAATTATGAGATCGAATCTAATCTAATCTGAGACTTCTATAGCAAGCACCTTTCTTCACAACAACACATCCGTCGGTGGCATATAAAACAAGATCCATGATAGCCGGCGGGATATTTCATACAAGATCGGATAAGGTTATATACGATTGAGACTATCTTCTCTGCTATTCTCGTATAAATTTAAGTTGTTACAACTGAAACGGAAATTATAGAAAGGGGCTGTCCATTAATTACGTCAACTATTTAGGGGAGGGGTTTGGAAAAGTTTAACAGTTGTTGACAGGGTAGGGGGTCAAGAGAAGTTGACGTCAACAATTTCACTTTTTTAAAATAATCAAAAATAGGAAATTTCATAGAATACTACTTATTACAATGGGAAAAAGCATTAGAAAAAAGGTAATCACCACCACATTTTGACACTCGATGAGGAAAAAAAGGAAAAAATGATCATCACCACAAAAATACTAACCTTGTTATTGGGACCTGTCATTGATCTTGGGGGTGGTCGGCACCAAAAGTTCAAGTTGTTGACGTAATTATGGGGGGGTAAGTGAAAGTTGACAGTTGTTGACAAGAGGGAGGGGGTCAAAAATTGCCCCAAAATTGTTGACATAATTAATGGACAGCCCCAAAGCAGTCTTGTGGTAGCAATAATATTAACGTTACAATTTCGCCTGGGTTTTTTCTACAGGACGATGATGTGAAAGATGTTCTGGGGACTTTTTTCGAACGGTTCAGAACGTCAACTGAAACCGCAGAACGACCACTTAACAGGATGCGAAGGAACGTAAATTCAACACCGAGAAAGTTACCCAAAAAACAACGTTAGTACGCCTGAATTACCCCAGATTTTAGATCACCAGTCACAATAAATTCTTAGTTTCTTTCGAGCAAAATTACAAGAAAATTTCTTTTTAAAGACAGTACCAAGACTACAGGTCGTAGTATTGGATTGCCGTTGTAAATTTCTATGTTTGTATGCGCTTAATTAATAAGAAAAATCACCGAGGCGTGATTGATGTGTCGACATAAGCGGGTTCTCGATGTAGCTTGTGTAGGCCTATAGTATTAGCGAGACATTACTGGATCTGATCTTGTGCTTTTCTTACTTCGAAATCTGAAAATCAATTAATGTCAGATATTACCAACTGTGGTATTTCCTTCCTTTCGATCGAAGTGAAGCAAATTTTCTGTAGAACTTTCTCGAATATTTCGAATCTCGTTGTAAGCGAAATGTAATATCTTACATTCTCAATTTCTGCTGTTAGGTGTTCTAAACCTGAGAAAACATCACAAGGCTTCTCAGGTAAGTTCCTTCTCCTTCACACTATCACTTTCTAATGCTATACTTAAGGCAGTATGATAACCAGCGATGGGAAATGTGAGAAAGACAATAGGATTGGCCAAGGCAGCATTCTGGGAACTTAAAACGATACTTAGGCCTACAAATAGGCATATCTCTTACGTGACACGATTAAGAGTGCTCAAAAGCTATACTTGGTCAGTACTCTTGTATGGAACAGAGACATGGACTATATCCAAGGCCATGGAGAAGAAATTGGAAGCCACAGAAACGTGGTTTCTGCGAAGGATGTTGAAGATTTCATGGACGGAAAAGAAAACCAATGAAGAGATTTTGAATGAAATTGGAAAAGAAAGAGGTCTGATGGCAACCATCAAGAAAAGGCAGCTTTCCTTCTTCGGACATGTAATGAGGAAGGAAGGACTGGAGCATTTGGCAATAACTGGAAAAGTGGAGAGAAAAAGAGCCAGAGGAAGGCAGAGAAACACATACGTAGACTGCCTACGACAAGGAATTGAGGGAATAATGAATAACATCGAACTAATAAGAGGATGTCAAGATCGAACAAAATGGAAATCCATGGTCGCTAACGTAGAAATACACAGCACCTAAAGAAGAAGAAGAAGAAGAAGAAGAAGAAGAAGAAGAAGAAGAAGAAGAAAAAAGAAGAAGAAAGAAGAAATGCTATATATATATATATATATATATATATATATATATTTATATATATAATTTTACTGAGCAATATACTCGTCATTTAACTAAAGTTCTAGATTTCTAATCAAAGATATGTTTTTAGTAGGTAATTGGGGCGAATTAGGTCCATCACATGCAGAATAGAAATACCAAAACATTCTCGGAATGGAAGAAAATGACGCTAAGCCAGTAAAGTTGTTACACTTCCCGGGAGCAAATAAACTGGTTTTAGCGGGTTTAGGCCAAAAGATGATAATTATAGGCCTAATGCTCTTCTAAAACTGACAAAATCATTACTCTTTGTTTTGCGTGTATGTGCCTAATGGTCTAAACTTTTGTTTTCCTTTCAGTTGAACGCCATTCAGTTACAGGCGGACGACAGAAATGGATATTACTCACGAATGACGGGTAAGAGAATTAAGTCGAAAGTGTTTCTCTCTCTCTTCGAATACAGCATGGTCTTTATGCAGAACACATTTGAAGAACGGTCTTCGACCGTAAAATAACACTCAACTGAACAACTTTAAGATAAAGAGTCAATCATTTTTATAAACATGCCACCACCTCTACTACTACTACTACTACTACTACTACTACTACTACTACTACTACTACTACTACTACTACTACTACTACTACTACTACTACTACTGTACTACTATTACTGCTTACTGCAGTATTATTATTATATTATTATTATTATTGCTACTATTACTACTACTACTACTACTACTACTACTACTACTACTACTACTACTACTACTACTAGTCTACTACTACTACTACTACAGTATTATTATTATATTATTATTGCTACTACTACTACTACTACTACTACTACTACTACTACTACTACAGTATTATTATTATATTATTATTGCTACTATTACTACTACTACTACTACTACTACTACTACTACTACTACTACTACTACTACTACTACTACTACCATTGCCTGTCATATTGACATCATCATCGAACTTCTATAGCGCCATTTTAGTAATGTTTTTGACATCAGTCGATGGTCGTTCCTTGATTATTGTCGAATTGCCATTATGCCTAAGTCCGTTCGATTTTCAGATCCCGGTTGATTGACAACGCTCTCTATTCTATAATAATTATGTTCCGTTGTTCTTCAGGAGAAAGTGAAGTTGGAGCGCTGATCTCGTGGAAGCCTGTCACGTGGTGCGCAAATAAGACGTCCAGGTTTTTCCGTTTCGACGCCAATAACGGGAGCATCCATATATTACAAAGCGGACTCTACTACATCTATGCCCAGGTGTGGAAACTAAACAGAATTGGAGATAGATACGATAAGAACGAAATACGAAATACGCGCTCAGCTGCCTTTGAGATTTATGTGTTTTTGTCAGACGCATTCAGAGTATTTACGTTAATAGGTAATTATGCACTTCTATAGCGCCGGGTCGAATGTTCTGATGATGGTGTATCAGATCAATTCGAGGATCATTCAGACAGAGACAGACATGGAAGTAAATCTGCATTTGGTAAAAGGAGATTTTGCTGATTGGGCAAATTTCTGGAGCTTTATTTTTATGACTGTCAGATCTCAGAGAGAGAGAGAGAGAGAGAGAGAGAGAGAGAGAGAAAGAGTCAAAGAAATAATATAGTTCCAGAAATGTACTCAACCAGACAAAAATGCCTTCTGCTTATACCGATTACAGTTTATTGATTACTTTACTGTATATGTTATAAACCTAATGACACCTGTATTCATTGATGAGTTGGAAGCAATAAACTTACTTACTTACTTCTACGTACATCTAGCAACGATCGGAAAAAGTTGAATTTTTTTATAATCTCAAGACGTTGGATTTCGCCAACGCTACCCTAAAGGCAGACGCAGCGTTGAAAATATCTGCAGAGTAGACCGGAGGTCTACAGTTATCAGGGGTGTATCGACGGGGGGTGGGGTATATCGGTATTATATATACCCCAAAATCAGACCACCCTAAAATTTTTAATATGTATTTTAAGATTTTCAAAGTTTTTAAAAAAAGATTTATACCCCCAAATCACATTATACCAAAAATAAATTCATTATACCCTTGGTAAGACCCCCAAAAAAAAATCAAGATATATATTTATATTATATATTATATATTATATATATTATATATAAAAATAATAATATATACTATATACATATATATATACATATATATTATATAAGATGTATCGTTGGTAAGACAGTCAAGAAGTTTGGAACTAAATCGTAATAATATTATACATACATATATATATTATATACATATATATGTATATATATATACGAAGTATCGTTGAAACTTTCAGATAACGTACATGAACTTGGCTTCTCTGAACAAGTACGAAGTCCGGGTGGACGGGGATATCCTGTTCAGCTGCGTTCAGGAGAGACGCTTTGTCAGCTCGACCAGGACCTCCGAGTCACCGGTGCTCGAGAACTGTCACGCCGGATCAGTGGCGTGGCTTCAGGCGGACAAGAGGGTGTCCATCTGGGAGGCAAACGAGTTCTACAGGAGGATGGACCTCACTTCGCACGCGACCTTCTGGGGCATCATGCGAGCGGGGAACTAGTGAGGACTGTATATCGCCGCTGCAAAATCGTCGTATATCTTCCAAATACAGGGTGGTACAAAAAAACCGACCTAGTCACATTTAGGTTTGCATTTTATACAGTCCGGTTTTTTTTGCGCCACCCTGTATGTACACAATAATTATTATGACAGCTGCTGTCTCAACTGGGCTAAATTGTCATCGTGTAAATTAAGTTCAGCCTACGGTGACATTTCTTGTTAAGTCAACAGCAGTGGCGTAGCCAGGATTCCAAAATAGGGGCGCACTTCGACATTTTCCGGCCTAAAAGACTTAACGAGCAAAAGTTCGCCGTCTCAAATTGCTTCAAAGTCTGCACAGTGCGTTTCCCTCGTTCTAATACTACCTCCTACCCCCTCCCCCAACCATACTCACAAGTTCTCAACGAATCTCACGACCAAATGGGGCCGCCGGCCCCCCGTGCTGCCCCATCCGTGGCTGCGCCAATTTTTTAACGTCAGTTTCAGTGCTTAACATGCGAGCAATGTAGGCCTTATGTATAAAAATTAAAGCTATTGCGATTTATGATTAGTCAATTTCGCCATCTGTATATTCTACTGAACGGCATTACTATAAGTAAGCATTTGTATTTATTTTATGGCATTTTTGGAAAGACCATTCGATGTATTGAAAAAGGCGTAGTCAAAATCATATGCACATATTATATACATGTATATGTAAATATAATAAATGCATGTATTGTATATATGCATGCCAATTATTGTACTGTATGCGATCTATATTTTTTCTAAGGTCTACTATGACATCAGTTGTATAGGAAATCGAGTGGACCAAGTCAAGTATTATGTACTTTACCTACATTCCACTTTGTATCATAAGACATTTATTTAACGCATTGATTTTCAATTCTCGAACATTCTTTTGCAACAGTCTGTTCAATTTACTCTGCTTTCGTTAATAAATTCTGTGTATTTAGTATTTACAATAATACTTTTTTCTCAAAAATTCGCTTTTATTGTTCGTACACTGGAGTTAAAATACAACCGCGTCTTCCCCAAAGCCCCCGCCCAGTCCCAGGGAGCTCACGACGTCGAAAGTCTTGTTCCTCTTCTTTCCCTTCGTCTTAATTGGTGATTTGGGACCTATTCTTCTTCCAAGTTCTTGACTTCCCAGTGCAGGAGACTGCGTAGAATGCCGTGCGAAGAACAAGTCCCGACCTGATTGTCTTCTTGAGCGCGACGTTCGGCCATGGACCTTACACACGCTCCGGACATGCTTGACCTGGGCACTCTGTCGAACGCCTGGCGCTGGTCAACCGATTCGAATCCAACGACGCAAGGCGGTGTTGCTTCGGGCGCCGAACCAGCGGATCGATTGCTTGCTAACTTCTGGCATCGAAAATAATAATTCGAAGGCAAATTCAGTCGAACGGAAGATGTCGCTTCGAGCATCTTCTCTCCCGCCGTTTTTGAAGAATCGGTAGCGAAAACACACCAAACTCTTCGCTTGCTAGCACAAAGCATCCGCTAAATGTATTATTATTATTATTATTATTATTATTTAAATAAAGATAATAATTAAACGTATATTTGCGATGATTATATTATTACCGATTATAATTTAGACAGAGAGAGAGAGAGAGAGAGAGAGAGAGAGAAATATAGCAGTTTTAATAAGTGGCCAATGAAAAAAGATCAAAGAAGGCAGAAATCAAAATAGAAATACAAACACTTTAAAATGATGAGAGGCAAATTCATCCGTACGAATAGTCCTAGCGCTTTAACTGACGCTTTACCAGTGGCGTAGCCAAGGTTCCGGAATGGAGGGGGGATATATCGACATTTTCGAGTTAAAAAGACCAAGAGCATAAAAGCAGTCAAATGGTTCTCCTACCCCCCCCACTGAAAAAGAAAATGTCCTCAACGGGTTTGCACAAACCCCACGTCAGATCCCACCCAGAAAATGGGGAGGGGCGAATCTCCCGTGACTGCGCCAATGCGTTTTACATATAAATATATTTAACGCAATTTATAGATATGTTTTGTCATTATGCCTGCAGATTGCATGCGTCTTCTACTGTACATGACCACTCTTACCTGTTTTATATACCTCTTTTCGGGGGTTACTGACCTCTTCGTGATCGAAAGTCCTATCGCTAAAACAGCGCAACCAACAAATCCGGAGGTAACGAGAATGATGAAAGCATAGACATCTAAAAATCAAAGTTTATTCATGCATGGACGAAATATGTATTATCTATTATTATGTATTACTATTACCGGTATGTATAATTGTGTGTTATTATGTATTATTAAGTATTAATTATGTATTATTATGCATTAATTATGTATTATGTATTAATTATTATGTATTATATATTATGTATTATGTATTATATTATTATTATTATTATTATTATTATTATTATTATTATTATTATTATTATTATTATTATTATGTATTAATTATGTATTAACTTTGAAAAACTCAATGCAAATTGCAATCGTGAATTAACAAATTATAATTTGCTAATTCGCCCCATATATATATATATAAGTTGTAATTTGTAATTGTAAGTCGACTACATTTTAGTGGTAATTTGTAATTCAGTTAGATGTATCCAGATCCATCTTACCGTAAGTGGATTTCTTCTGCTCCGCTATTGACGGATTGAATCCTGCAAGTGGATATCTGACATAAATTGACTCTGATGCAATACTAATGATATTGGCCTAATAGTAATACTTTGCATATATATATATATATATATATATATATATATATATATATATATATATATATATATATATATATACGATTGGTTATACTAAGCTAATAGCAAACAATATAAATAATTAATAATATAACAATATAAAGTCAAACTCATTTGCATGCCTTAGCGTCGAGCGTCTAAAATACTGGTTTGGATTTTGGGAAGGTTGAATAGCGAAAATGTCAATGTACCCCCCGCCCTCCACCCCCCCTCCTCCCCCCAATTCCGGAACCCTGGCTGCGTAGCGACTGGATACAGTCGCTGTTCGTCGCTGATTAGTTACCTTGGCTGCAGTTGGCAAGGTGTCCGTGCCAGCGATTTCCGATGCATCGCAGGTGAAACTGCTCCCGGGTGCCGTTACATCTCACCTTCAGCGCGTTGTCCTGCCTCGTCAGCAGGGCGTTCGACACCCGTAAATTGTCCGCGCAGCCGAGAACTTTCGCAACCAACCCGAACACACAAAAAAATACAAGCAACCTAATAACACTAATCCTAACTATTCCATTTAAGAAATTGCTTAATTGATTATTTAATTAATTAATTAATTCTGACAATTTCATATATAGCGCAATACGCATATAGCGAAGGCTAAAGTCAAGAGCGCTTTACAAGAGTCCCTATAATAGGAAATGTTAAATAAGATACTTAAGATGCTTAAGAAACTATTCTGGAGGTTTAAGCAACAGTTCTTAGTAACTGGAACGAATTAGGCCTACGATATATCCGTCCATTTTATATTGAGTTATAGTTAAATATATATATTATATATATATATATATATATATTATATAAACTTGGATGTGAAGATAATTACAGACAAATGGAACGAATTTTAGACCTTGATTTACGAATTTTATAAGAAATTGTCAGCTACATTTAACATGTGTGCTCTTGGCACTAGAAGTATCTAATTCTGTCTTTTTGCAGAATCAAATAGATTTGGCAACAAAAGAATTGTTAAAATAAAAGAATAAAATAAATTTTATTTAAAATTGAGAAATAGTTTTCAGAACAGAAGAAATGCTTAAACATCCACTCAGTAATTACTACTACTACTACTACTACTACTACTACTACTACTACTACTACTACTACTACTACTACTACTACTACTACTACTACTACTACTACTACTACTACTACTACTACTAGTACTTCTTCTACTACTACTACTACTACTACTACTACTACTACTACTACTACTACTACTACTACTACTACTTTTATTACTGCTGATGCTGCTACTAGCCTACTGCTATATTATAACTGAGAGAGACCTTCGTAGCGCAGCATGAAGGAACTGGACTTGGCAGTAGATCTGGAAATCGCTATCTCCAGACGGTGAGTGGTCGAAGTGTAGACGTGCTTCTCTCTCCAGACCCCTCCGCAGACGGTCTCGCTGCGCGCCCCGGCGGCGGGCAGGACCTCCGTGACGGTGGCGTAGACCGGACGACGATCGACGAAGACGGCCGAGGAGGAGCGACCGCTGCGCCGGAGCACGGCGAAGTCGAAAAGGTCGATCCGGATCGTCTGACCCATCTCCCCCTCCACGGCCCAGGTGGACTCGCCCTGTCGTCGTCGTCGTCGCCGTCGTTGCAGTGGGTCACGTGACTGGTGATGTAGCCCGTCGGCAGTGACGTCACGACGGCGAGTGGGCGTGGCTTTCCGTTGCAGGAGGCGGGAGGCGGCGTTTCGACTGGAATGGCGGACATAAATACAGAGGGAAGGGGTAAAAAGTGTTACGCACTAAAATTTCAAACAGAATTGAATTTGTAGCTTAGTTGACACGATATTGAAATCAGGCAGGCTAATAATGCCCATAGAAAAATGGTACATAGGCCAGGACCGTTTTAAGGCCCCGGAACTTAAGGCACGTGCCCAAGGCCCCGCGATGGGCCTACAGTCCCCGGCGGGCGGCAAAAGAAAGATCATTCAGGTTTATGGCGCTTGATTTTCTCCTCAAAAATTCTGACAGGCAAAAAAAGGTTGTCACTAGTTTTTAAACCGCCTATGGTCCCGCAAACTTCTTAAAACATCAATGAGATCATAGACCATGCCTATAACAGTCGTACTCTATTGGCTGGAAATAACTGTGAAAACTGTCTACCCTCGCCGCCATAGTAACCAATAGTCCAAAAAAGTCGCCAATGCAGTATTTGCAACAGTTGCAAACTATCATAATCACCAGGGCGCGATTTGTGCGGGGAAAGAGGGATCTCCCCCCACTGCCCAACTGCATCCCCCCTACTGCTACATCTCCCACCAATACATCCCCCCACTGCTACACTTCCCCAACAACTACATCCCCCTCCAAGTTCGAAATATCCCCCCACTGCTCCAGGTCACAAATCGCACCCTGATAATCACCATAGTCGTCACCGCAGCTACTTTACCCCGCCCCCTTCACCCTACTACCTCCGACAAACCGACAAAGCAAGCGTCGAATCTATTTCAGCCGTACCTGGTGCGCAGACATAGCTGACTTCCAGGAAGGATTTCAGATCCGTCGGACAGGGATTCAGCTCGACAAACATGGCGTCCGGTATGGATATCTCGCACCGGACGCGTCCGGAACAGCGGGAATCCACGACGGTGATGACGTCGGCGGCGCAGCCGACGTAGCCGTAGTCACGTGTGGCGCACCTGCTCAGACGCATCCGGCCGTAGTGCGCATGCGTCATCAGGATGACTCCGCCCCCAGAACAGGAAGCGTTGAAAATCTCCGTTTCACAAAACGATTCGAAATGGCTTAATGAATATTCTGAAAAGTTAATAATAATAATAATAATAATAATAATAATAATAATAATAATAATAATAATAATAATTGAATAACTTCTTATTATTATTATTATTATTATTATTATTATTATTATTATTATTATTATTAAAAATGAACGAATGAATGAATAGTATACCACTATTATAATCTGTACAAGATCTAGAAGCGAGCAAAAACACGAGTAAAAGTTAATTTCATTATTTTACTATATATTATTAAATAAAATTATTAGTTAATGCAATTAGGTTCCATTTCCTGCTAACAGTTTGTACTTTCATAGCTAATCGAGAATTTTTCATTTCTCTTATTAAGCGAGTAACCGTTTCGATTTTCAATTCGGCCATATGTATTATTACGCCTGTAATCTTCACAGTTTTCGTTTCCTTATCTTTTAAACGATCCACTTGCATTTTAGTCATTCGCTTCATAACCTCATCGCGTCCATCGAAGCGAAGTCTATAAAATATTGGGCGGAGGGTGTGTGTGGGGGGGGAAGGCAGCTCACTCCACACAAAATCATCTATTTTTCTAATGTGTGCGACGCTGTTTATCGTTCGATTTTCGCAAGCGTCAAATCTGACATAATTATTAGCGGAATGAAGATTGTCTTGGATATGACATGGCGGCGGCGGCGGTGGAGGTGGTGATGGTGATGGGGGAGGGGTAGTGATCCTTCGTTTCCGTCACGTGATTGATGCTGCTGGCCAATGAAACGGAAGGAACGGTGGGCCTGCCTTGCCTACACGCTGTAGGCCTATATTTGTGAAAGGCGTTCCTTTACACGAAAAAAGAGCCGCGTAAGTGATGGGTTGAAGAGGTAGGAGGTGCTCTAATTTCACGGCTGCTGAAGCAGGAAATGCGATGGCATCAGGAAGTCGGGATATGAAATCCCACATCCCAAAACCGGTGGGAGAAGAGGAAGAAGAAGAAGAAGAAGAAGAAGAAGAAGAAGAAGAAGAAGAAGAAGAAGAAGAAGAAGAAGCTGTCTCATATTCGATGCAATGCGAGGATGTCTGTCACTGATGTCGACAGCCGGAGGAAACCACGACTAAGCTTCCCCCCTGCCCAGGAATAATCGATGACGTCACTGAGGCGCTTCTAAAAATGCGCTAGATAAACTCAATCAGATTAGATTGATTGACTGATTGATTGATTGATTGATTGACTCTTCTTTAAACCAATAATGGCTTCATTGTACAGTTTTCTAAGCAATACAGCAGCTGAGAATTCCTATTTATCTGTTTTCGACCCTGGATAGCATAATGCCTAACCACCCCCTCCCCAGTCCCCAATACTCAAATCTGAATAAAATCTCTTAGTCGAACCAGGGGTGCAAATATCTCTCGACTGAACGAGGTTGGCAATGGCTCTCAACCCCATCCCACCCCACCCCAACCCCCAAATCAAGTTATTCCCATAAAAGTTTCCCTCTTCAAAACCAAATTCGAAAATCAGCAGATTTCTTTCTGTTGTGCCAACTGAGCGTCGTTAGAGATTTAATTTTGGGACTGACATTTTTCGTCTCGACGATTTGATGACGTATATTTCTTGTTCTTCAACTATATTTTTGGAGGGCACAGGCATGCGACGGGCTTCTATTCCCCGCATTAAACCTGCCGGGGTGGGGTGGAGTTGGGGGGTGGGCGAGATGGATGGGTGCGGGAGGGGGGCAGATAGCCAAATGGAACATTGCTGCCAACCTGGTTCTTTGATGAGTCGATCTACCGACACGGTCAAGCCGAGTGCAGGCAATGACGGCGGGGAAATCCAGACCATAGTCATAAAAATAGAAATGACGTCACTGCACATAACGTAATCGTTCAACCTGATCATCACCTCGGCACTGAAACGAATTAAATTACTACAAATCAATGCTAACAAGTGCTCGACGCCAGGGCCGCCGAGAGAAATTCCGGGCCCAGGAACAAAAAAAATTTGCGGGCCCTTAAGAAAAATGTATCAAGTCTTCCAAAAACCTGACAAGTAAAAAACGTTATCAACTCTCCAAAAACAGCCTGACAATCAAAAAGCGTTGTCAATTCTCAAAAAGCACCCTGACAAGTGAAAAAAACTTATCGTCACCGGATCTGGGCCCCTGAAAACTCCATGGGCCCCGGTACAATGTACCGGCTGCACCACCTCTCCTCAGGCCTGCTCGACGCTGCAGTATTAACAAACAAAGTAGTATTATAAATCCACTTCAATTTCTCCTTATGATTATATATGTAGAGAGAGAGAGAGAGAGAGAGAGAAGAGAGAGAGAGGAGGGAGAACGAAAACGAGAGTGAGAGAATATAAGTGATTTGTTTAGTATTTATAGTTTTTCCGCGAATAAACCTTTTTGTCCGCCTTATTCACATTCACGGTGCGTGTCCTGGGCATTATGATGGTGGCGCTATAGAAGTCGATTGATTGATGAAAATTCCTCGATATAATATTTCTTACCTTCCGATACTAACATCTACGTTTGCAACTGATAATTAATTAATCTGTGCGCAG
Organism: Metaphire vulgaris; assembly: GCA_018105865.1. NCBI lineage: Eukaryota > Metazoa > Annelida > Clitellata > Crassiclitellata > Megascolecidae > Metaphire > Metaphire vulgaris. The sequence continues at coordinate 2,133,869 of CM030850.1, forward strand.
CGCAACCGGCTTTGGAAACTGGAAAACGTAATATTACCAAATACCGGCAGACTTCACTGACAGCCTCATACAACAGCATTACTCCAAACACGACTCGACGCTTCGCCAGGAATTCAACGGCTAGAGGGCGCCACGATATTACGCGCATGCGCAAACGATGACAGACAATCGATGCCATCGTTATCACCAATAATACCGATGATAACGTGATTTTCAAGTAGTTACGTAGGCTTTTCCTCATACTGTACAATAACCCAATTCTTGATAAAAGAGTGGTACCGGGGAGCAACCAAGCCGTTCATCGCTTAGGCGTCGATGAATTGGCAGCAGCGTTAAGCTGCGACAGTAAAACGCGGGTCTAGAGAAAGCAAATGGGTAACCACTGTTGATTAATGGCGTAGGCTAAGCCGCCTGCGTCGCTGTTTGCCTGTAGTATACGCGGAGGTCAGCGTCGGGCCCTACGCTCGTTCGAGTTACGGGATTATCTTTATATTTTACCTGTGCCTAAAGGACCTGTGAAATGATTCAGCGATAACTCGCTAGGTGGCCGAGAGGCACGTCGAAGACTCAATTTCATACGGGGCCATCCATAAATGACGTAACGCAAAAAAGGTCGCCACCTAAAAAAATTCGTATTTAATATCTGACGTCACATTTCGGGAAACCCCCACCCTCGTCGTCACACGTCGTCACAAATGTTTGACCCTCCCCCTAAGTGCGTTACGTGATTTGTGGATGGTCCCTCTTCTGTACTCCTGTTTGACACAAGGGGTTCGACCGACGGACATCATAGATCGAGGCTTACGCTCATTTTGAATGCAAGGGGATCATCGTGAGGCAATTTGTGCATTTCCCAGGACGAAGCGATGGTCGCTATCAAAACATTTCAATCAGATCCGTTTTTTGAAGATCAATAATTAATTGCATCTCTAAAATTCGATCGTCTTCATCTGAATCTTTGGAAACAGCGAGTAAGTGATTGCCTACGTCATGCAGTGTGATATAATAATAATAATAATAATAATAATAATAATAATAATAATAATAATAATAACAACAATACTACTACTACTACTACTACTACTACTACTACTAATAATAATAATAATAATAATAACAATAATAATAATAACAACAATAACTACTACTACTACTACTACTACTACTACTACTACTACTAATAATAATAATAATAATAATAATAATAATAATAATAATAATAATAATAATAATAATAATAATAATAATAATAATAATAATAATAATAATAATAATAATAATAATAATAATAATAATAATAATAATAATAATAATAATAATAATAATAATGCTACAGAGTCATCCATTTGTGTCATAAGTGCAAAATTTTATTAGAATTCATTCGCTTGTTTTTGAGCGCTTTTCAACTTTTGCCATCAGCTGTTGCGCATTGCTATAAAAGAACGAATGCATGAAATTGTAATGGCTCGAAAATAACTTAACTATCATAAAACGCTCTCTGTAGCTGTCCAAAATGCAAGCGCAGATTCGTTTAACTCATCGCGTGAGTTTAATTTGGCGCAAATCTGAAGTCCCCTACAGCGACACAAATTTTCGCCATTTTTTAAAAAGAAACATCATAGATTAGAAGCCACGAGGGGTATAGAGCGGGGCACCGGGCCCCTTAATCTGGCTCTGGGATCAGTAGTAGGGTCAGGGCAAAACCATTGAGAAATGTTTCGGAAAGAGGATAGGATGATCAGAACAGACAGAATCGATATATATACTATATATATATATATATATATATATATATATATATATATATATATATATATATATATATGTGTGTGTGTGTGTGTGTGTGTGTCGATATGGGGCACAGTAAAGTAATGTAATGTGATGTAGCAGAATATTCAAAATAACAGAATAGGCAATGTTTACACCCCCCCCTATTCGGGAACCCTGGCTACGCCACTGAACTGGCGCACAATATGTCGTCAGTATCTTCGAGACTACAATTGACGACGACTCATAAGTCTGGTGACGATGATCAGCGCGCCTAGCGTCACTTTCAGTGCAAACGAATGCATTTTCGTTCTGTGGTTGGTCGGTAGGTGTCCGCTGGCGAGAGCGTTCGGTGCCTGGTTGTTTCTGAGGGGATGGCTCGTCGCCCGCTGTTCCTCCCTGGCCTGGGGTATCTCCGGGATACCGCGGCCTTTCGTCTGCAGGGGTATCTTCTCCACGGGCCCTGAAAGATCAAAATTACAGCACCCGATCACAGCACGACTCAATATATATTTTCGACGTCACTATTACGTCACTATTACGTCAGACATACGTCAGTTTAGTCTGGATGGCGTCATTATGGATGTAAGCTTGGATGAAGAAAAATTGGGGGTCAAATTGGAAGGCGGCGATTTTGTCTCTCTTTGTCTTTACTACTTTTTCTCTTCTTTACTTTAATACTCTTTGTCCCTCTGTCTCTGTCTCTGTGTGTCTCTTTTTCTGTCTCTGTCTCTCTGTCTGTCTGCCTGTCTCTCTCTCTCTCTCTCTCTCTTTTCTCTCTGTATGTCTGTCTATCTTTCCAGCTTCGTTGTCTCATTGAACGACCCTGAACGGGTCATGGATCGTACGAAAAATACAATGGCGCTACATCAATTTTTCCAACAAGAGATCTTTCAACGGAAGACCGACTCAGCTTCAGGATGACGTCATGCGTTCGAACTCCGACGGAGTTTTCGGCAACGATCGTGTACTTCCGGAAGCTGTCGGGTTTCGCCTCACGAAGCGAAAGCTGCATTTCAAAAACCCCGTCCGTACGATACTGTAGAAACAATACGAATTTACAACCCATATATATATATATATATATATATATATATATATATATATATATATATATATAAGGGACGGCTATAAGGTACTTAGCGGGTCTGTAAAATTTAGTACGTTAAATCCGAGGTACGTTATGTCCAATACCGTCCAATACGGTAGCGCCGTATATGTAATGTAATGTAATGTAACAAAATATTTGTATAGCGCCTCTTCTGAAGAATCACCCAGAAGCGCTCCCACAGCAAATTACTGCACATTGACAAAGAGATAAGTTTTAAGTCGTTTCAAAAAGAGGTCGATGGAATTAGGAGTTGCTAAGCCACGCATACTGGCGTCAAGAGCATTCCAAAGGATAGGGCCAACTGATTCAAAACCTCATACTTATTTATATATAAATATACTGCGGTACGTTATAAACGGAGGATGCGTTATAACCGAGTCCGTTATAACGAAGTTCTACTGTATCTGTATTTAACACTGGCACTTATCTGCCGTGCCGCTCTAGATTTCAGAACGATGCGCGGTCCCGCGAAGAGACACCCGACACCGGAAGCACTTTCGTACACACGTCACGTGACCGAGTCACGTGATTCGGTCGCCTCCCGACGGAAACGTCAGACCTTTCCAAAGTCGGACGACGACGGTCAGTCGACTCGATAGGCAGGCAGCCCTGGTCGCGACTTCTGCCACTCGCTCCACCTCTCCCTCTTCTCCCCACTCCACCCCACCCCCCCCCCCCCACCAGATTCCAACCCTCAACCTCGCTCCATAGCGTCTAAATTCACTGAAAATCTCTGCAATTTTCTTCTAAAAATCTTGCATATTCGTGTGTCTTCATTTCCCTCCACGCTTCGATCCGTTGGTGTGCGTGTGTGTGTGTTTGTTTGTTACTGTGCCTGCCTGCCCTGCCTATCTGCCTGTCTGTCTGTCTGTCTGTCTGTCTGTCCCACTCTCCGTGGCGATGGATGTCCGTTCCCTGTGAGGACGACTCATTCGTGCTTTTCTCTCTCTCTCTCTCTCTCTCTCTCTCTCTCTCTCTCTCTCTCTCTCTCCTTTCTCCCTTTATCTTGCTCTCTCTTTTGTCTTCTGCGCTTCGGCGCACAGCACGTGACATGCAGACGATAACGCACAGAGTTCTTCCGGTCTTCCCGCCCTCCCCCTCTCCTCCTCCTCCCATCCGGGCGCTTTCTCTTTGCCTCTTTTCCTCGGCGGTTGGTCGTCCGGAACGAGGCCACGCATCCATAATGTCCGGCGGGCGTTATCGGCCGCCGCGTCTTTGACCGCCAGACGGCGCTTTCGCTCCTGCGAGAGACGACGAGATTACGATCGACGGAAAACGAGAGTTCGATTTCGGGAAAGGAGATCATCGGAGAAAATCGCGAAGAAAAGAAAAAAGTACGACAAAGAAAACGGTAAACAAGAAGTAGAAGCAAGAGAAGAAGGAGAGGAAGAAGAGGAGGAGGAAGAAGAGGAGAGAAATGAAAGTAAGAAGAAAAGAGGATGAGGAGGAGGAAGAAGAAGAAAAGAAGTAGAAGAAGAAACTCATGAAGCACAACAACAACAACAACAACCAGAATAAGAACAAGATCAAAAATAAGAACAAGAATAAGATCGCCAGGGGAAGATTACTTGATGGTCCGAAAATTATCAGGGTTTCATATTTTCCATCGCACTAATGACAAGACCAGCCAACGATCTGCTATAAGTAGCTGCTACAGTCCTGTGCATTATTAACATTATGGAATAACGAGGGTTGTCATGGATGAGCCGTTTTAAATGCAGAAGGTGATGGCCTATGTTTGCAATAGCGATTGATATCAATGTAGTAATGGATGCTAAAGATAGTGGCTGAATATGGTGCTTGAATTCGATCTATAACATGACAAAATAACTTTCAAATGTGCGGTTGTATTTGCACAAATCCTATGCATTATTAACATTATGGAATAACGAGGGTTGTCATGGATGAGCCATTTTAAATGTAGAAGGTGATGGCCCATGTTTGCAATAGCGATTGATATCAATGTAGTAATGGATGCTAAAGATAGTGGCTGAATATGGTGCTTGAATTCGATCTATAACATGACAAAATAACTTTCAAATGTGCGGTTGTATTTGCACAAATCCTATGCATTATTAACATTATGGAATAACGAGGGTTGTCATGGATGAGCCGTTTTAAATGCAGAAAGTGATGGCCCATGTTTGCAATAGCTATTGATATCAATGTAGTAATGGATGCTAAAGATAGTGGCTGAATATGGTGCTTGAATTCGATCTATAACATGACGAAATAACTTTCAAATGTGCGGTTGTATTTGCACAAATCCCATGCATTATTAGCATTATGGAATAACGAGGGTTGTCATGGATGAGCCATTTTAAATGTAGAAGGTGATGGCCCATGTTTGCAATAGCGATTGATATCAATGTAGTAATGGATGCTAAAGATAGTGGCTGAATATGGTGCTTGAATTCGATCTATAACATGACAAAATAACTTTCAAATGTGCGGTTGTATTTGCACAAATCCTATGCATTATTAACATTATGGAATAACGAGGGTTGTCATGGATGAGCCGTTTTAAATGCAGAAAGTGATGGCCCATGTTTGCAATAGCTATTGATATCAATGTAGTAATGGATGCTAAAGATAGTGGCTGAATATGGTGCTTGAATTCGATCTATAACATGACGAAATAACTTTCAAATGTGCGGTTGTATTTGCACAAATCCCATGCATTATTAGCATTATGGAATAACGAGGGTTGTCATGGATGAGCCATTTTAAATGTAGAAGGTGATGGCCCATGTTTGCAATAGCGATTGATATCAATGTAGTAATGGATGCTAAAGATAGTGGCTGAATATGGTGCTTGAATTCGATCTATAACATGACGAAATAAATTTCAAATGTGCGGTGATTTGCACATATACTGTGCATTATTAGCATTATAGAACATCGGGGTTTGTCAACCTTGAGGGGCTCTAAATACATAAAGCGATGGCCTAAGTTTACAATTGCGATTGATATCGATGTAATGAAAAATGCTAAAGACAATGGCTCAATATAGTGCTTGAAATCGATCTCTAACAGGACGAAATAAGTTTCAAAAATGCTGACCAAACGTCTACATGTCCGCTTAATCTGCCCCTAAACTAGTCATATGGCAGCTGATCTGACCATCAAAGTTTGCTACTAAATGCTACCAGTATCACTGCTAGATCCGAAAACGCCTTCGATACTCGATACTTATCGGGTACTCGTTCGATCTTACCATCACCGACGACCAGTACTCGTTCATCACCTCTCCCTCGGCCAGCGTTGTCCCGTTGACGTCAATGATCCAGAACGTGGCCGTCATGTCCGGCTTCGCCCGGACGTGACACCGGACGTAGGCGTTACGGTCGCCGACCGAGGCGTAGCTCTGATCGCAAGTGATGATCGGGGCGTCTGGATTGGATACGCCATCGTTCGAACAGAAAAGAAAACCGACATCGAATAATCAATTGACAACTCAGTTTTCAGATCGGAGATACGTGTGGGTTTCTTCCTCGCCCCCCCCCCCACTCACACCCCACCTCCTCCATCCCATCAAGAAACTGAAAGAAATTGCTCTTCACGAATGCTAACGTGACGTCGAAATAGCTTCGATGTCTTCACATCTCTGCGAGAAATCAATTTCCATACTATTATAAGTGCATTGTTTTGAAAATTATAATGCAGAAATGAGCACAATTGATTTTATGTATCATATTGCATCTTAAGGGTTGAAATCTTAAAGAAATTCGGAACGAGATCCCAAAATTATATCTAAACAAGATATCAAAATACAGAGGACAAATTTTACGCCAAGTTTATTAAAAAAATAATAATAATAAAGCAAAAGGTTCACTCAGAGAATGTTTAGTTATTAAAGATAACGTTACCAGATAGACTTGCTTGTTTATTCCTATAATCCAGTATTCCTATAATCCAGTATTCCTATAATCCAGTATTCCTATAATCCAGTATTCCTATAATCCAGTATTCCTATAATACAGTATATTCGAGCCTTTTCATTTTCACGAAGAAATTATTGAGTTTGATATGTGCTATTATTATAGCGGTCTATGCGTCTGAAAAAGGACGGATATCTTTTATTAACCCCTTAACTGGGTGCCCCGAGTAACGCTCGTCCATTTTACATTGAGTTACAAATAGCTACCCAGTTAAGGGGTTAAAATCGAATTTTCAGGTAGAAAACTCAGCCAGAAAAATCGTCGTTCTGCCGATTTGTCACGGAAATCTTCCGGTTTTGCTATGCTTCCTGTTTTTCTCGTCTCCCTCCGGACTGGTATTACTAGTAGTAAAAGCGTTCTTCTTTTCGCCACCGCGGAACTAATTCCTTGTTCCGCGAAATGTTAGCTTGGCGTTCCTCACGTCCGCGGATATCACCAGCTTCGTGGCAACGCCGAGTACAAATTTCACCGACTATGGGTCTTCAACAGACGGCGTAATTAGCCGCGGCCACGAGATGTCGCGGCGTCGGGTTGGGGGGGAGGTACGCAGTTTGGCCTCGGAATTTACCGACGCCCCACTGCGGGGCGGGGGGGGGCGCGACCGCGTCACAGAAGGGCTGCCAATGTCGACGACGACGACGACCCTTTTCATCCATAAAACGTACATTAACAGTCCGTTCGGGTCAGACGAATATAAACGAAACATTTTCGACACACACACACACACACACACACACATGTGCAAACACACGCATATACGATAGTAACGGTTGTCTTCGTAAAGAAATAGTCTAGAAAAATACTAGAAATTCGATGGGTCGGAAAGATCACATATGAAGAATCACATAAGGGAATTCAACCGTTTCTGTAAAAGAGAAAAACAAAGGAGACGCCATCTATTTGGACACCTATGTAGAACGAAAGGGGACAGAAAGACCAAAGCTCTAATGCTTGGAACAATGGATGGTAGCAATAAGAAAGGAAGACGGAATGGTGTGATGATATTGAAGACTGGCGTGGAAGAAGTCTACAGGATCTGAACAGGAAAGAATAGCAACAAAGGTAATGCCATCTTGTTTGGTAAATTGCCAAGACCGTACAGTAGAGTCCTATTAATACGACGTTGGAGGGCATTGACCATTGGTCAACACAGACCATTTCACATTTCATCTCGACCTTAAGATGAAGTCCGTGTTTTATGGGGATTTGACTGTATCTGTGAAAATGCACTCGACTTGTCAATCAAGAAGAGAATGAAACTATACAAAATCTCCATAGCTAAACCTTCCTCGATTTCATAATCTTTACCCCCCCCCCCCCATCCCACCTAAAAAACAACAACTAAACTTTCGAGTCAAGAAGCAGCCAACGGACCGGTGGGTGCATTGGGTGCATTCCCCTCCTCTAGATGGGGGAATGCACCCAAATGATGACCGTCGAAGTGCGTGCAGCTCTTACAGTGGACTGAAATCCTGGCAAAAGTGAAGTTCGACATTAGCCCAGCAACGGTCACTGCGCATCGGATCTGTTTTCCGTCGTCGGCGCTGTGCGCGCTAAAGCTACGTAGGCCCCGAGCGGTTCGATAATACATCACCCTACAAGGAGCATAGCATCTTTTAAAGACTGATGCTATAGAAGCGAAATTACTGTTATTAACATTACTATAGGTATTCTTCTTCTTCTTCTTCTTCTTCTTCTTATTATTATTATTATTATTATTATTATTATTATTATTATTATTATAGTTTTTCTTTTTATAATAATGATTATGATGATGATGATTTTATAATAATAATAATAATAATAATAATAATAATAATAATAATAATAATAATAATAATAATAATAATAATAATAATAATAAAAGACATCTAAGACAATGAGTGCCTTCTTTCTAGAAAAAAAACTAACCTCTTTCCCGCTCCCTTCATATCCTGGAAATTCAATCTGGATCCTGTGTACATTAGGCATATGACGTGGCGCTATAGAAGTTCAAGATCGGATTAGAAATGGCGTCGTGTTTGACCTTAACGATCGGTTTCCCATGAGTCGAACCGAGTGACTCAGGGTCAGTCGATTGGTGATGTCATCGTTGCCCAGCTGGATCGCCACGTCCGGTGGCGGATAGCCCCCTCTGGCGACGCACTGGAACGTCGACGGGCTGTTCTCCCGGAAGGTCAGGCGCCGTTCCTTCCATCCCGCTTCCGGTACGTCGACGACCCCTTCCGTCGGCGAGCCGCCCTCTAGCGAGAGACCGTCGATCGGTGCTGCCGCAACAGATTTTATTTTTTAAAAAGAACCTCATCCTGTTTTAATATTATAATTCAATTGATCGTACAGTACAGTAGAACTTCGTTACAACGACCTTTGCGGGTCGGTAAGATTTAGTAAGTTAAGACTTCACGACGAAATGTCTTATGCGAAGCTGACTAATCGTCCTGGGACTGTTGACGGTAAGCTATCGGTTCGTCCGTATGTGGGTGATCGATTTCGATAAGTTTGCCCGGGTTTTTCTTAGCGGAGAGGAGAGAAGTCCTAATGCCGGTGGCTTTGCGATCGCACGGTTTCTATCAGCCTACTTACTTACTTGCTTACTTGGATTCTAATTAAGCGAAAGGTGTTTGGCGTTGATATCGGACAGAATCAAACTCCGTCTTTTTGACGAGTTTTTTCTCTCTCGCTCGTTCGATTTGAACCGAGTTTTGTGTCGGCGTGCGTTCGAAAGTGACCAGAAATCCGCCATCCATCAGGAACTCGCAAGCGTTATTTGACGGACGGACACAGTCCGGAATTAGAAGGGTCATTCCGGCGTCAAATCCCACGGAGCTTGATCCGGTCCGATAGGGAACACTTGACGACTTGGCTGCAACAGTGGCGACTCCACCAGGGGGTCGGGGAGGGGGGCCGGTGCCTCCCTATTGAGCGCCAGCCCCCAAGGAATCTGGACCCGCATTTTGGATATCTATCACTTTAAAGGGTTTAAAAATCTATACAATGTATAGCCACCATTATTTGTATTGCTAATATAGACACGGTGGAAAGTGACGGATTTTTCTAGTCCACTGACATCACTGCAAAGCGATTGAAGGTGCTAAGTAGAAATTTGGGTGAAATATCGACATGAATTTTTGGGTCGCCCGAAAATTTTTCATGGACTATAGTCCAGGGTATTTTTTTAGAAATTTGAGCGAAAATTTGTGGTTTCGTAGGGCTTTCATATTTGCACCGATTGAAGCCCAGTCGATGCCTACAAGGAATCTGGATCACGCATTTTGGATATCTATCAGGCTTAAAGGTTTTAAAAATCTATACAATGTATAGCCACCATTATTTGTATTGTCAATATAGACACATTAATACGGTGGAAAGTGACGGATTTTTCTAGTCTACCGACATCACTGCAAAGCGTTTGGGGGGTGCTAAGTAGAAATTTGGGTGAAAAATCGACAAGAATTTTTTGAACGCCTAGAAGATTAATTTTCCATGACGTAAGCCCCCCCCCCACTTACCGCGTATGAACACGTGATGTGTCACGTGACCTAGCAGTGTATTCTGCGGTCCGTTGACTTCGCAGGTGTAGTTACCGCTGTCTTCTTGATAGGTTTCTGCAAAAATCAAATGCCAAGACAACGCAAGACAAGACCAGACAAGACAAGACAGACGAGACAGACGAGACGAGTCCCGAAGATAAAAACAAAACTACAAACAAATACGCGTTCTGCAGAACACTCCGCAGATATAACTTTCAAATTCGTGCCGACCGCCGGCCGACCGGCGCCTTGATACGCTATACCGAGCATCGTGAGACCGGTGCAGGGCGTCCATTTCAACGCTGGGTGTGCATGTGAATGTCCGAGATTGGGATATCGCCAAGATGCAGACTTGAGTTCAATTCGGGTTGATCAGAGCGACTGCGTGTAAGCCTTCGCTCGACCAAAAGAGCACGCAATCTTCTCTCTAGAATGCCTGCCTACGCTGTAGACTATTCCAGAGCGACAATGACTGGACAGGACTGTAGGCCTACGTTCTAGATTCTAGAAGAATCTATGCAAGATGGCGTATTCCATTTTGACTCGTAGATGTTGTATCCAAAAATCATCGCAGACAATTATAAAACTTTCCACGGACACATATTTGCATGAACGTCCATGGAAAATCTTCCAGCTATAGGGCGAGATTGCAAAACAGGGTCTTATGAAGAAAGAAATTTTAAAGAAACTTCCACGGTCATGTGCAGAGGCGTAGCTAGGAATTTAATTGGGGAGGTATAAATTTGGGAAGATATATTGTTATATATATTATATATATATTATATATATGTGCTATACATGTATGTGCTACTGTATATGCACTGTATTATATATACAGTATACTGATTTGGGGTATATATATGCCGACATACCCTCCCCATCGCTATTCCCCTGGTCATGTGACAAAACAAATAAAAAGTACTGTACAAGACTGTCAAGATCTATTGGAGTAATTATAAATTATTTAGCGCTACAAGAAAGCGCGTCGAATTCTTATATTATATAAATTCATATATCTTAACTTAATACTATAGGTTACTTTTTAGTAATTTTAATTCATTTCGTAACTTAACAATTTTTTGCATTGGGTGCATTTGCAGCCCCTTGCAACCCCCCCGGACTCCATATTCGGCATTACCGGTGTCACGGTGTGCATAGCATAGTAATATTTTAGGATCTTAGTTGAAGTTTTTTTGGGGGAAAATGGGGGACAACCTTCAATGTTTCGTTAAATTTAGCAAACTGCTAGAAATTTCACAAATCGTTGTTTTCTCAGCCAAGCAGGGCACATATTTGCTACCTCAGATCCCATCATCATCATCATCATCATCATCATCATCATCATCATCATCATCATCATCATCATCATCATCATCATCATCATCATAAGATAATTGAAAGTCAGGTGAATAAAATAAGTGATTTCAACAGTCTTCGGTCTCATATTAATTTTACCGTTTGAGAATATAATTTCGGCCACACTGTCTTATTTTCACTGGCCATTATAATATTCATCCGTATTTATAAAAGCACGGGACATTCGTCACGTGGTGCAGTAATGGCCTGTTGTAGACGCAACGCTTTCCAGCGACGTCATTTAGCAACAGGGTCAGAATACCAATCCGAAATAGTCTTGCGCGGTGGGGGTGGGTGGGGTGGGTGGTAGACACTACGACCCTGAAACGGGGGTCATCGACCCCCCCCCCCCGGCGGTGTTTATGGCGGTCGGTACGACAGTTTCCAAAAGCGGCGTTCGTCTCCATTGAGTACCTCGGACCAGTACCAGTGACCATGCAGTACCGCGATGATAAAATATAGAATAGACAACAGCCAATCGACATATACTGTACAGTACACTGTCTATATAACATTCGGGAATTATCGCGGGGCGGCTTAAGCCACGAAAACTGTGAAATAAAACTGGCGCCATATTAATCGCCGACGCAACGCTGCTAGTGCAACATACGCAATCCGATTAAGTGCATTTTGTTCGTCGAAATTAGTGCAGACTTAACGACATTTGGAACGAGAGTTCTTGTCTATCGCCCTTTGTTAAAGGGGACTTCATCTCTACGCAATCGAAATCTCCATGCAGTGCACGGGGACAATCAATACGGACGCCCCTCTCACTGGAATACCACAACGTCTACCGGATTCACTTTCCATCTACCAGTTTTATAAGGCAATCTACTATAAAATTATAGTCTTGTGATTTCAATTTTAACCCCTGGCCATTTATTTGTAACTCAATGTCTTGTTAATCTCACGATATTCTTAAAATGTTTTAAAATGCAAAGAACACGATTTTTATCTGCAAACTTTCTTATATTCTAGACTAGAGCACTTGCAGTTTAATAATAATAATAATAATAATAATAATAATAATAATAATAATTATTATTATTATTATTATTATAATCATCTTTATTCGTGACAAAAACTGCATAAAAAAAACCTAATACACAATAATAATAACAATAATAATAAAAACAATAATCAAATAATAATTAATAATAATAATAATAATAATAATATTATTATTATTATTATTATTATTATTATTAATAATATTATTATTATTATTATTATTATTATTATTATTATTATTATTATTATTATTATTATTATTATTATATAGGTTTAGAGTGGTTCAGTTTTGGCAAGATTTCTCTAAGATACAATTCTCGAATTCTGGTCACGCCATCGTAGCGTGAAACGACGAAATACTGCTCCTCTGAACTGTGAACTCTGACCTCTCGGGGTCAGCGTGTAGACCCGTACAGACACCTATATACATACCTGCGATGTAGAGCGTGAGGATGTAGGTGGAAGGCTTCTGGACGAAGGTGACGCGAAACCTGCGGCTGGTTTCGAACGGTTCCATGAGGTTGCCCATCATGTTCACCTGGGTGTCTTCGTCCAACTGGATCTTGCGCCAGAGGATCGGATTGTCGAAGAGGTTGAAGTACTCCGCGTGGAAAACGCACTCGAGACGGACCTCCTCGCCGGAGTTTACCACGTAGACACGGCCCTTCGTCAGCATACGAACAGAACCGCCTGAGAGAAAGAAAGAAAACGCACCCACGACCAGTATATAACTGTATATAGGTGATGAAAGAAAACGCACCCATTTATATAGGTGATGAAAGAAAACGCACCCACTTATATAGATGATGAAAGAAAACGCACCTACGTGGAGACGACGGAAGAAAACGCACCCACAAATAGATGCCGGGAGAAAACGCACACACGAATAAATGATGGAAGAAAACGCACCCACAAACATAAATGATGGAAGAAAACGCACCTACATATAGATGATGGAAGATGGAAAAAAGAAAAAGCACCCACATATATAAGAGAGAAGATATATATATAATATATATATATATTATATATATATATATATATATATATGATGAAAGAAGACCCCAGATAAACAAATGATTGAGGCGTTTTGTTTTGATTTGGGGTAATGTGATTTGAAATAAATTTAAAAAAACTTTGAAAATCTTAAAAATCGCATTTAAAATATAATTTTAAAGTCTGATTTTGCAAGATCAATCAAGACCAAAAATTTCTGATATCATGTTTTGCTCCCAAAGACTTTCTGTTTGTGAAAAAAAAAAGAAATACTTGCCACCAAAAATGTTGCACAAAAGACAAAGAATGACCAAAGAGGAAGAGTAGAAACATATAAAGAAGAAAAGAAGAACTAAACAAGAAAAAGAAAGAACTAGAAGAAGAAGAAGAAGAGGAATCAGGGGAAGGCTCAGCCGACTACGTCATCACTTAAGTGTCCGAACGTTCGATTGGTTATCAGGCGAGCACGTGACCATCAGGAAACACCGTTCCGAGACGGTGTTCCGGATCTCTGAGGGGAGTGACAACTCCACCGCCAGGGGTCGCTTCGGTTCTGCGTTTCCTGGTCGGAGGTTAATTGGAAAGGAATGACGGAAAAGCGGAGACGTGACGTCGACCGAGAACCGATGGAAGTCGCGACGTCAAGAGTGACGTCAAGAGTGACGTCAGACGTCAGACGGGCCTCGCGAATTCGCTGAATTGACGCGAAAGCAATTTTACGCCTCGATACAGTCAAACCTTCATAATTGCCATAATAAGAAACCAGGAGAGAGAGATTCAAAGAACAGTGTATTAATATTATTGTTATTACTATTACCATCATCATCATCATCATCAGCAGCAGCAGCAGCAGCAGCAACAACAACATCATCATTATCATCATCATCAGCAGCAACATCATCATCATCATCATCATCGTTATCATCATCATCGTTATCATCACACTTAGTAACAGATTTATCTATTCAGTTATTAATTTAATTTATTTGTTTACTTATTTATATTTATTATTCGTTCCTTCACTGATTCGTTTGTGACGTTCTCAGTCGGCAGATGACTCCCCTCGATGGCCTAATTCCACGACGTCAAGTCTGCGCCGTCGACGTCATCGCGTGACGCCGAAGGCGTCAACGTCACCGGACGCAGCCATGACGCCACTATTATGACGTCTCGCGACTGCGGTAAATATACGAATGACAGTGACGTCACGTTGCGTGACAGAATTACCTCTGAGAGCGAGTACCGTTGCTAAGGCCGAGATGACTCCAAGTGCAGCGATGGCCAGGCGTGCAGTGCAATTACGTGTCGACGACAGTGTCATCATCATCATCATCGTCGTCGTCGTCGTCATCATCATCAGCGCGCAAGATCCGTCTCAGATCCAGTGTCATGCTGGATCAACGGTCAACCCCCGTGACACAGTTTGCACGAAGTCGATTGGCCACTGTGTGTCACGTGACGGCGAAGAAGCTCCGCTTATTTGCTGTTCCAATTAGAATAATAATAATATTATTACATACATAGTTTATTATTTCCAAAAAATCCATCGCAATGAACTAAATTATTACAGGGAAAATATAATATGAGCAATGAGCGTAATATAGTAGTAGTAGTAGTAGTAGTAGTAGTAGTAGTAGTAGTAGTAGTAGTAGTAGTAGTAGCAGTAGTAAGTAAGTAGTAAGTAATAATAATAATAATAATAATAATAATAATAATAATAATAATAATAATAATAATAATAATAATAATAATAATAATAAATAATAATAATAATAATAATAATAATAATAATAATAATAATAATAATAATGCACATAACAGATTTTAACGCTGATAACATGTCAATATATTAATCAAATACATACAATTTTATCAGGCCTCTAAGCTCGAGCCCACTCCACTTTTTGAGCGGCTAGGGTGGAGAATGGGGAGGGAGGGAATAAGGATGGGGCTTTCACTTTTCCATCCAGGTTTACGCCTATGGCAGTGATAAATGACATCATAGGTTTATAGCACTGCGTAATTTTCTGCAGGTTTTTTCTATGGAAAAAAGGAAAAAAGGCTTGAAATAATTATTTAATTTGACAATTTTTAACCAGTCCGCAAATATGAAACCACAACATATATATATACACATGAATATATATATGATATATATATATATATATATATATATATATATATATATATGAATATTGTGGTCTTACAAACATACATACATACATACATACATACATACATACATACATACATACATGCACACTGTCTGACTGGCGAATTTACGGATTTCCGGGCTTCTATTTTTCCACCCCACCCCTCCATCGCCGGCTTCTCCTACTCCTCCCCTCCCCTTCCCTTCTTATTCTTCTTCTTTTCTTCTTCTTCTTCTTCTTCTTCTTCTTCTTCTTCTTCTTCTTATTGTCGTACCGATGTTACGCATACATACATGTGCTTATGCATACATACATACATACATACATACATACATACATTCTTGCTATATAAACACTGTATATAGAGCCTTCGGGAACTCTGTACCGAAGTCTTACAGTACTTATACTGTACATCTGAGTCAGCTGTGTGTCGAGGGCAATTCTTTCTTTTTAAGTGTCATTTTTAGTCGTTCATTTCGAATTGACGTACATCGTTCAAGAAGACAATTAGACAGCGGACAAGAGCTCAACGCTGGCAACGAAAAAACATCTGTACGACAGTAAGAAAGAAGAAGAAGAAGAAGAAGAAGAAGAAGGAGGAGGAGGAGGAGGAGGAGGAGGGAGGAGTAGAAGAAGCCGGCGGTGGAGGGCTGGGGTGGAAAAATAGAAGCCCGGAACTTCACCAGTCAGACCGGTGCCTATCTCCTATCACACAGAATAGGAATGTCGGCCCGGCTGGGGATGGGGGGGGGTGACGGGTGGTGGGTGACGGGTCATTGTTACCGGGTACTCATCCCTTGACGATTCCCGGTCTAGTCGATAACTTGCCATGACAATCGGACAGCTGTAAGATTACGAGATATCGATTTGAAATAATAACGTTCGCTGGCGATCTCAGTGTCCGTGCACACAGGCTTAGATTATTGACGAGCGTTTTAGATACTGCGATAAATATATATATATACAGTATAAACTCAATGCATACAGTATATATCGACTTAAGTAGTTTTTGATTAACCCCTTAACTGGGGATCCCGGATATATCCGTCCATTTTACATTGAGTTACAGTTAAATACACGGTTAAGGGGTTAATAACTGACGTCAGGGTAGAACTGCGCATGCGCTTTCAAATGGCAGTCTCTTCGTATAATTCACTGCGCTTTAATATGTTGTGGAATAATTCATTTCATAATGCATGCCAGGTCTCATTCATTCATTCATTCATTCATTCTATATTTCCTTCCTTCAATGATTCGTTCACTCTTTTCTTCTTTCCTTGATTCATTGGTAGATTCGTTCATTATATAATTTTTACTTACCTTCATTCAATCTTTCATTCATTCATTCATCCATTCATTCATCTATTCATTCATACGTTCGCTCATTCTTTCTATCTAGCATTCTTTCTTTTAATGATTCATTCATTTTTCTTTCCTTCTTTCCTTCGTACATCCATTCGTTCATTCACTGACTCATGCACTCAATCTTTCTTTCTCATTAGTTAATTCGTTCCGTCCGTCCGTCCATCGGTCAATCGATCAATCTATCGTCCCTTGTGATGATCCGTTCGGTGCTATGGACTTGCAGTGTAATGGAACGACCTTCTTGCAATTAATGCGACCGGTCTCAGTCGGCATGGCAGGCGAAGAAGACATGACACGACGCGGCCATCCATTTCGACCTTCTTCCATTTTCAGTCGTCGTCGTCGTTACCTTCTGCCGTTGACAGTCCATGTACTTCTGCTGATTCCGTCCATCCGGACCTTTCATCTTCCTTCGCTCTGTGCACCTGAGGGCCCACAGCTGATATGCCCACGTCTCGAACAGAACGAAGGGTGGGGGGACGTCACATCTATACGCGATCAGTGAAATTCAGACTTTAATTTCTTGAATTTGCTTTGAAATGCTCTGGTTTCCCCCCTCTCTCTCCCTCTCTCTCGCCCTCTCTTTTTCTTTCCATATCTTGCTCAACTCTCCTTCTCTCTCTGCCTCTCTCTCTCTCCTCTTTCTCTCTCTCTCTACCCTTCTCTCTTTGCCTGTCTCTTCTCTCTCTCTCTCTCATCAGATGATATCAGCATTTGATATCGTTTGATATCATTTGATATTTGATATCATTTGATATCGTTATGAGATGTCATCACGTGTCACCATTTGGCGTACATTTAATAGTTTTATGTAGTGAAGAATATGATCTGTATGTACTGTACATGGTTGGCATATCGAAAAATGTAGTATCCTAAGCAGACTGCAGGAGCGAGAAAAAGACTCCACCCCTCGTACGTGAGCGACTTAGGAGCGAGCTGGCCTCCCACCCCGAGTCCGAGCCCGAATATGAAAGGCACCGAGAACAACAACAACAACAACAACAACAACAACGCAAACAACTGTTGATCGAAAGTGGATTTCCATTCATCGAAACGGATCAATTATGAGAGAGAGAGAGAGAGAGAGAGAGAGAGAGAGAGAGAGAGAGAGAGAGATGGACGCACCCTATAGGACCGGGGGAGAGGGGCAAAATTTCCATCCGTAATTCCATGCGCCGGACTCATAACAAACATCCGGATGGAAAGCTGCATCAATCATACGTCCACCGCCCATAATCGTCAAAGCTGTCGACGACTACGCCCGATAATTCGACGATCAATCAAACCAAATGGGGGATGAAATGCCACTCCCTCCCTTTCCACTCCCCCCTCTCTCTCTCCCTCCCTCCTCCCCTCGTCCCATAACAAGGTGTGAGCTGACTGTTTCCAAGTCGATTTGTCGCTGAAACTTACAACTCCTTCTGCCTGTTCCATACACACATACACCTACACACCCATACCAATATATATATATATATATATATATATATGCATATCATTGGCGTAGTAACGGGGGCATGACCCTCTTATTTAGTTGGGATCAGTCGTTGGACCTTTGCTAAAAAATGTGTTAAGAATTTTCCGGGTGAGAGTGGGGTGGGGTGTAGGCAGGTAGGGTGATTGAAAATGATTCGATATATGGACATGAAAGAGCCAAGAACTCTTCGACAACGCCTTTTTGCTTGTACACGTTTTTACTCGATGTTCTCGATACGCCCCCCCCTATTACGGAACCCTGGCGACGCCATCCTGTGGCGACGGACCTCAGTTTTTGTCACGTTGCGTCAAGTCTTCACTTATTTATTTATTCTCCGAATTGAATTTCTTCAATTGAGATTCGCCATCAGCACTCACTCGTGACGTAGAAATTGACGGGCGCCTGACAGACAGTCACACTGTCAGCACACCCTCTGACAATCCGACACGTCTAAGACCCTGGGAAGGTCGCACAAGGTAGTGACGCAGGGCGCATGACAATTTCAAAGGCATTCTAGATTGCGCGTATCAAGTCCAATCGGCTGGAAAACTTGACAGGTCAGGGTGCGAAGGATAAAAATTACCCGCATCAGTATATTTCTGGCACGGCCGTCATTGAAAATGGAATATTTTTGTGTAAGTTTTTTTCCAATGAAACCATCGCTGGAGAGAGGCGTCATCTTGAAAACAAGTATCGTAGTATCGTCATTGATCTTTCGATGAATGAAATCCACTTTCGATCAACATACCTAGGTACTTCCATGCAGTGTTTATTCTAGCCACCTCGGCATTGGAGGGGGTGAGTTTGAAATGTTTGGGGGACAAGATTTGTCTCTCCACGCTTGGGGGGGGGGGGATTTTCATCCCCAAGCCAACATGTACTATTTTTTGGGTGAAGGAAATTTTAAAACTTTGGGGGAGAATTCCCCCCTCAAACAGGTCTAGA
Source organism: Metaphire vulgaris (assembly GCA_018105865.1). NCBI lineage: Eukaryota > Metazoa > Annelida > Clitellata > Crassiclitellata > Megascolecidae > Metaphire > Metaphire vulgaris. The sequence goes on from CM030850.1 coordinate 2,153,521, forward strand.
ATAAACACTGCTTCCATGGCTGAATTCAATTAATTGTCAGGTCTTTGAATGTACAGTAGACCTGGGTGCGTTTTTTCCTTGAGTTCGGAATAAATAGCCTGTATGGTTGCAGCAGTTACCTGGATTGCCATCTTGGTCCCAATAGTCAAGGCACCGTTCGAAACATAGAAACGTGTCCATAGAATTCAATTGTTATTGCTACTGTTATTGTTCATGACAATTTATATAGCGCCGTAGCAGAAGAAGCAAAGGCCAAAGTCAAGGGCGCTTTACAAGGATCGAATGCGTCAATGCGTCGTTAACTCTGATAAGTCCTCATGTCTGTGATCTCTGGGGGGTGGGTGGGGGTTGGGAGGGAGGGGGGTAAAGATGAGGGGTGGAGATCACAGGCTTCGATTGCCTATTGATTTTCACCCGTCTGGCCACGAGATGCGTCTCCGGGCGCGTCCGTTGAAGATCCTGGAATTCCGGAGTTCGACTATGGAGGCGACGGTTTCAAAGACCGTGCGGCTAAGACCGTCCTCGCTACGGACCGTTAACCAGCCGCAGTGGGGGTGGGTGGGGGAGGGGGGTCGACGCATTGGTTGGCTGACCATCGGCGGGTCGACCTGTTTGAAATCCATGTGTAATTAATTCTGAGAGTTTTGCCGATGGGTGGAAGGGAGTGAGCGGGGGAGGATTTTTGCCCCCTGATTTCTGACTTGTCTGGTCTTTATACAGCGGGGGGGGCAAAGAAAACGGGGCAACTGGGGGAAATTGCAGTCCTACCTCTTCCCCCAAATAGTCTGACCATAAAATATCTTCCTGCTTACCGGAGAAGGGTTACAGTCTCTCGGATTTCAAAATTTCAGTCGAGAAAGAAATGTAAGTTCTTACAGGATACTGAGACGTTAGAACCTTCTGGCCATAATTATAGGCTCTGTGATTTTATCCATCTCAACCTCAAGGCTTACTGTCATTTACAAAGCAGGTTGTATAGCATCTCAAAAGATATGTCATTCGTTTCCAAATTCTTGGAGCATTTATATGTGTTATATATAGCCTCACTGCCCTTTGGATGTTGACTATTGCCTGGCTGATCATATATCTTTCCCATCGCTAATTTTAAGAAAGGCTGAGCGCCTAAGAATAAGCAGCAGCTACTGTTGTGCTGGCTGATCATTTTTCCCATCGCTAATTTTAAGAAAAAATCCACGAGATTTTACTTTTACTTACTTACTTACTTACTTATGTGGTGGAAATGAAAAATGTCCACGTCATAATTATTTTAAATATTTTGTGGTCTATAAAACCTGACAGACTTTGTATAGTGTCGTTTCAAATGGCTCATTATTTTTCGTGGCATTTCGAAAGCTCTAGAAAATAATTGAGAAGGAATATATTGACAATTCTAGTACGGTTTGACACAGCATTCAGCAAAGATGGGGACACAAGAATATGTGGTTTTAATTCATTTCATCACTCTTCTGAATTTTTGCATATCTACAGCCTACTGTAGCACTAGTCCTTGCATTGTCCATTTTCAAACAGGCCATGTTGGCCCACCCAATATTTGGATTGTGGCGCCCTCCATGTCAGTGAATGAATTAAACGCCCATTTCTTTCAGTTTATTCATTCGTATTTTTGACCTACTTCCTTCATTCTTTCGTTCATTTCATTTCTTTTATTTTCTTTCTTATTTCTTTTTATCAATATTCTATTCGTGGTTGTATTTCTAGAGTCTTATTTCTTCTGATCAAGCGCACTGGATTTCCCTTTAATTCATTCGTTCATTTGTTCGTTCATTCGTTCGTCTACGTGTTCACCGTGTTGTAATTAGTTCCCTTGTTAATGCATATCTGGTTTTGCTTGTAATTCAGTGCTTTCGAGTCTCGTTTATACGCCAGCCCTTCAAGTGTCCCCGTGTGAACCCCTCCGACCGGAAGCAGAGACTCGCTGCGCGTCGAAGTCGAAAGGTGACGTCATCGCGAGAAACCGGTTGCCAGGCAACGTATAAGAATCTGAAGACCACTGGACCGGAAGCGAACGTATCAGCGGAAAGAAAATCAAGAAACGACGCACCGGATGTGACGTCATAACAGACGAGAACGGCGCTTCCCCATTCGTACGTCACGCATTAACGCAAGTTTTCGTGCATGACGTCACGCAGGAAAAAAAGAGCGTCTTACGACGATGACGTCAGCGAATATATGACCCATGTATATACATCCTGGGAAAAATCGTCAAAAACGATACCCAATTGTGTGTGTGTGTGTGTGTGTAATAGGCAAAGGGCCTACGTTTTAGGCCTACTGCAGTCTCCAGGGCAATCGATGGAGAAGGCGATTGTCGCTACGGAATTAAGTCCTGCGGTAGGGATTGGAAGGTGAAGCCGGACGGTTGGGATGAAGGATTATCGAGGGGCCGAATGTCCGGTGGCTGCCCGCCCTCTGAGACGGGCTACCCACCACCCACTGCTCCGGGGTGGGGGTCTGCCTAAACCCCGCGTCCATCAAAAGCCAGATCAACAGCACGCTTAGACGCCCCGGCGTCCATCAATATGGTCCTAAACCATCGCAAGGATATTGCGGACATAACGAGGCTAGACTGAGTTCCATAGGACTTCTAGAAGTTAGATTTTTACACAAAGCTTAAAAGGCTGCACACTTCATGTTACTTAAGAAATTGGGAAATATATATGAGACGATTTTTTAGGGGTTGAAATAGCGATAAAATTGTGTGCATTAAATCATTTATGCAGTAAATTCTCTTTTCCCGTTTTTCATATCTCTCTCTCCCTCTCTCTCTCCCCCTCCTATCCCTCTTTTTTTCTTTCGCTTTCGTTACACTATCTTCCTTTTCATTCAATTTTCTGATATCTATCTATTCTCATTTTTCTTTTAACAGTAACTTCTGACCAAATTTAGAAGACCATCTGCTTTTGGTGGGGACGTATATATGTTAAAATCGAGAGCCTACATGAGTTAAGGGTTGTGGCTGGGGGGTGGGGTGGGGTGGGGGGCTGGACAAAAAGCATCCGGAATAGAAACAGAAATAAACTCTCTTCTTTCGACAACAATACCATCTGCGGCATATAGCGCATAATTCTTTGTGACGGTCGGAAAGCAGACAGAATCCATTGAGGAAGTACAGTATTATTATCATCTGATCCCGGACATTTTACGAGGGGCCCTTCCCTTCTCCCTCCCCGCCTCCCCCCCACTTCGCCCCATTCGTTATTGAGAATTACGCGTCACAAACGCGGTCGCTAATTTGACAATGAGGCCTACCAGCCTTCCGTCCATCCGTACTTTGTTATAATGTCCCCGGTTTTATAACCCAATCAATCGAATCTATCGGTTTTATCTCTTTCAGTCGCCTCCAAACGAGAACGAGTTCAGCTCAGCTTCATTTCAGCCGCGTACATAGTACAGAGCCACATCGGACACGGCTGCTGCTGCTGCTGCTGCTGCTGCTGCTGCGGGTGGTGGTGGTGGTGATGATGATGACGATGACATCTTTTAATGGAAAATTCCTCGGGTTAATGTCCACGGATTAAGGCATTAATCTTAGTAAGTCACATTTTCACTGAAAGAAAGGAAGGAGGTTTTGTAGCCCATTTTAATAAATCCTTGGCTCTGTTTCTGCCATGGCCTTATTTCTGTCAGTTTTGACAGCTTCGGCAGTATAGAAAAAATACTGCGCAGAGAGAGATTTAGATTATTGAATTGTTTACGTCGAAGATTTTCAAAGCGTTTGGACACCTGCTCCCATAATTATAGACATAAACTGCGTCTAAGATTAATACTTTTTTAAATTGTTCCAAAGTCAGCGCTTTCGAAACGTTGACTGATTCTTGCCAATGCATTGATGGATAGCAATTAATGTTAAAGATGTCTACTGTACAATGCACTTACTTGGTCTATAATTTTTGGTTTCCAATGCATAAAACTGTTCCTTTTTGCTATTAAATTGGTTAATCGGCAGCGTTTTTGTAGGTTTTCGCTAGAATTGGGTGCATTGTCGAGAGAAATCAGAGCTTCTCAGCGCTGGCCTAAGTGGTTCGGGATGGGATGGATGGGTGGGTGCGGAGTGGGGTGGGGTGGGAAGGAAGGGCGGAGAGACCAGGTGCCCAGGTAAATTGGTAAAAGCTCTTCACTAGTTCATAGCCGACAAAAAAGTCCAGATATATTCGCGTGTAGAAGAACGGAGTGAAACCTGATAAAGTGAATCAGGTTACAGAGACAGAGACAGGGGCAGGGACAGAGATGGAGAAAGAGATGGAGAGATAGAGAGAGAGAGAGAGAGAGAGAGAGAGAGAGAGAGAGACGAGAAAGAGAGAGAGAGTCATCTTGCTCTCTGCTCGAACGATTAAGGAGTCGGTTCCCTCTTCCTCGCTCGTCTACTGCCAGCAGGTGGCCGTAAGGCCCTGTCGACCGCAGTCATAGAGACGGCGGCCGGGAAAGCGCCGAGAGACTCCCAGACGATCAGACTGGACCATTGGAATGCACTCGAGTGGTGAAGTCGCCGTCGTCGTCGTCGTCGTCGTCTGCCAAACGACCGCCGACAAAAAAACCCGCGAATAATCGCTTCGTTCGACCGCAAGATGTCGTCTCGAACACCCGCCCACCCCCCGCGCATGCGCAAAGACGATTGGCGGTTTTGATGCCGGAAAACGGGAGGAGGAGGAGGAGGAGGAGGAGGAGGAGAGGCTGGAGTGGACGGCTAATCGACCCAGCAAGAAAAAATACCCCCCTTCTGTGTCATGCGACGTCCAACCTATAGCATCCAGCCGATGATACGTGGTGGACCATCCAGGAAGGATGGATGGATGGAAGATGGATGGATGGAAGGAAAGAAGGAAGAAAGGAAGGATGGAAGAGGAGGAGGAGGAGGAGAAGAAGGTGGTGGCAGCTTTGCCGTCGGCTGTATATTTGACTTTTATGCATTTCCTCCTCGATCTTGGTATCGGACTGTTGGTGTTCCGGTGCAACGGACCCTCACCGGAAATGAATATCCAAGATAATCCCGGAGGTTGTCAAAGATTTCGTTGTTTTTGAGATATATTTCCTGGTATTAGGAACAAAAATAAAACACCACCATTATGAACGAAAAAGACCATGCACACATCACCCGATTGGCTATGGTGTACGTGCATAGAAATAGTCTATAGCGAGTATATATGCTATAACTTATAAGCTACTGACATCCACTAAGCAGCAACGATTGTGATTCTAATTGATCGGCAAGAGCATATTCATAGCCAAATGTATAGAAAAGGGGGACAATACAATCGTATTATAACGGTTCTAAATTCTAAAACGAACAGGCTTGCTATTTGTCGAAAATAATTATGATTGGAAATTCAATCATATTCCTTGCTGCACCACAGTCAGTAGCCAGAAATTATTGTTCATTGTGCCCAAGTGTTTATTCTAGGACTGTTTTTTTTTGGGGGGGGGGAGATTTCCCCCAAAGTTTAAAAATTCCCCCAAAAAAAAATCTATATATTGCGTCAAGGTTTTTGGGCAGACAAACCATCTCCCCCAAACATGTAAAACTCCCCCCAATGTCAAGGTGGCTAGAATAAACACTGATTGTGCCCTTGTTATAACTATTCTTGTTTTCGTTTTGAATAAATTCAAGATTTGGCCATTTCAATAATTTATTGCGTAACAGTAATATTATAATTGATTCCTCTTCATTTTTGTTTTCTTCCCTTTCTTTTCGATTTTCTATCTTAGCGTCATCGAGTTTCCTTGTTCATGTTGTCCTTTCCATGTTCATGTCGTGTTTTCCTTGTTTATGTTGTCGTTTTCCATGTCGGCGATGTTGTCAGGTTTCATGTCAATTTCCATATTTACAGCGTTAATTTCCATATTTACAAGTATTTCAGTTACCACATTAACTACGCCGTCAATTTCCGCATTTACAGTTTCAGTTACCATATTTACGCTGTCAATTTCCATGTCGCTTTCTGTATTTGCACTGTCAGTTTCCATGTTCATACTACCAGCATCTGACTCCATTATTATTATTTTTCTGATACTTTTAAAATAATTGCTGACATTTTCCAAGTTGTTTCTCTTTGTTTCCGGACGATTGTAATGCGTGTAGATAAAGACTTGGATATAGAAATCGGTTAATTTGAAGCATTGGATATAACATATATAAGACAATAAAGAGAGACATAACGAGACAGTAGGACAAGATAATCGAAAGTGATCACTGGATGACGTCACAGATGTCAACAATACCTCTTAGTGACGTCACAGGTTCAAATAGGTTCAATTGACCTACATTAACTTTGACCATTGTTACGTCAAAGTTCAGAGAGAGAGAGAGAGAGAGAGAGAGAGAGAGAGAGAGAGACTGAACGGAGATCTGAACGGAGATCTACGAGAGAAGAAATGGATAGGGAGTATATGTCGAAACCACCCCCACCCCCCACAACATTCTGGCGGTACTGTCGAGGGGTGGGACATTCTCCTCCTCCCCACCCCAAATGAGACGCCCACACTATACTGGCGCATCATAAATCGCCACCGATTACAGATTACATGTATACTAGTAGGCGGCTGTAAATCAGTATCCCTGCCGTAAGCGACTCTTTCGCTTCGACGGTCGACGTTAACGAGGACGCTCATCGCCCGGACCATTCGAGAATGAGTTTCCATCGACCGCTTTTATAGCGCCGCATTTTCTGTGGACGGCGCGATATATACGGCGCCGATATTGTGTATATTGTCGTCTACCGCTGGCGATTTACGAATAAACCTAAATGCAGTAGAACTTCGCTATACAACGCACTTACTGTAGAGGGGTCTTCAAAATTGAGTATGTTATATCCGAGGTATTCTATATCCATTACCGTCCGATACGGTAGCGCATCACACGGGGACCGTAGGCCTACATTGCGGCACGTCATATTACCGAGTAAACGTCATAAGCGAGTCCGTCATAACGGGGTCCTACTGTATTTATATTCATTTTTAAAGATATTTTAAGACATTGTCAGCGGACAAAACGAAGAAGAAACTCTTTAAATTCTTAAACATGTTCGAAATTTCTCGTTTATATTTCCACCGTGTCTAGCGCAGCCGACGTTAGAAGCTATTGCGCGGGATGGGGGGTGGGGGTGCCAGAGTTTGTGAAAACATTTCGACACCCTCCACCCGCACTAACCCTCGTTCCTCCTCCACCACCACCCCACCCCCCCCACCCTTCGAAGAAAATTTCCAGCCCAGAGTTTGACAAAGTCTGCAGCCCGGATGTCGGCTTAGGATATTCCTCCGCTTAATGTAATAACGATTTTTGTCGTCGGCTATTTTCTCGCCGGGGGGCGTCGTCGCCGGAAATACGGCGTGACGTCACTCACAACCGACTGTCTGTCTGTTCGCCCCCACCCCACCCCCGCCCCCGCCCCGCCCCCCCGCTCCTGGTGCCTTCGGCCGTAGCTCCGCGGTCGTCGTCGTCTTCGTCGTCGCTGACGTCCATTATCTAAATGAGAAAAGTCGAATAATTGCTGAGTCGGCAAAATTCGATGCCATATTGGCATAAAAAGAAAGAGTCTGTACTGTACAGTATGTGGCGGTGCTGCCGCTATAGTTAATTACTGCTCTCATGAGAAGAATACAGTAGAACCTCGTTATAACGGACTCGATTATGGCGTATGCCTACACTCGGCTGTAGGCCTAACGTATACCGCAATGTACGTAATACTACGCATATTCGATGGTATTGAAGGATATAACGTGCTCGATTGTACAGTATATGACCGGCTAAATACGTTATAACGACGTTCCACTGCATAGAGAAATTTTAGGAGAGAGGGGAAGGAGGAGAGGGGAGGGAGGGAGGGAGAGAGAGGGAAAGGAAAAGTGTATCGAGAATGACAGAATATAACAATTTCTGTGAGCCACAAAAATGTCAGCCAAAGCGGAACTGACGTACAAACAACAGGCGGAATTCAGGTTATCTCATGAAAACTGTCAGGCCTGGAAGACTGCTTCCCTCCTGACCCCCACTCCCACCCACCCACTTCCGGAAATCCCCCTTCTACTCTCCCCTTCCCATTCCATTCCCATTTCCAGCCACCAGAGTCCGCGTCCCAGTCGGACATATAATTGACGGCCTCCGGCCCTCTCCCTACCCCTCCCCGAGCGCCCCTAAACAAAACGCAGCGTCTGCCGAGACGTCGGGACGGCGTCAAGGTGACGTCGAGACGGCGTCAAGGTGACGTCGAAGCGACGGCGGCGTCAAGGTGACGCAAGAGGCGCGTCACAGGTCAGACGTCACCTCCGAGCGCAGATGGAGACCTCGCGTCGAGAACGCGAGATGTAATATGAGTCGTTCCGAGCGGGAGGGGAGCGGGGGATCGGATTGTTGTCCCGGGTTCGACTCAGGATTCTGAGAATCGAAGAGATGTTAACAGATGTCGCCAGATTAAAATTTTTATGAAGAGAGAGAGAGAGAGAGAGAGAGAGAGAGAGAGAGAAGAGAGAGAGAGAGAGAGAGAGAGAGAGCATAACAAACTGTCTTCATTGCGTAATTGTTGCTGTTCTGTCGAAATTATATCCGGTCACATATTCACCAGATACTGTAAATATTCTGTCTTCCTGAAGCGTATATTTAAAACACGTAAAATATCAGTCATCAAATCTTACAGTTTCTTCTATATATCTTGAGACAGACAGACAAGACAGACAGACAGACAGACAACAGACAGTAAATGGATTAGAAAATATATAGTGAAATAGGCGATAAGAGGACATGAATAATGGATAGAAGGAGAAAGAGAGACGGTAGAAGAAGGAAAGGGAAAGAATGGAAAAATGGAAGAAGATAACCCCGGAAACAATTTCCAGTCCTTACCATGCTAAGAGCTAATGGACAAAACTGCCTGTCACAAGAATTACATTTACGGATAGCGTAAATCTAAGGCATGCACGCTCGTAATCAAGTTACAACCTTCAATTACAGTATTACAGATAATTTAAAAATATATATTTCAAACGCATACCGTACCTTGCAAAAACGTGTCTGCGGTGGGTTGATCGGTCGGTAAAGAATAAAAAAACAAGACAAAGCGAAGCGGGTCGCTAAGCAGAGAGAGAGAGAGAGAGAGAGAGAGAGAGAGAGAGAGAGAGAGAGAGAGAGAGAGAGAGAGAGAGAGAGAGAGAGAGAGAGAGAGAGAGAGAGAGAGAGAGAGAGAGAAGAGAAGAGAGAGAGAGAGAGAGAGAGAGAACCTAATGTCGTATTGGATGGATCGGTCGTTGTGAAATTTTCTCTCATTTCGATTCGGCCAATTCGTCTTTTTCTTCGTTTTCTCGCCGACGTGAAGACTTCCCAACAACGAACGCCTCGCTCCTCTTCTTCTTCTTCTTCTTCTTTATTAATAAGATCCCGACGACGACGACGACAGAAGACATCGCCCGGCGCGCTCTGTCGACCGAAAATTATTTATACATTATCTGTCTTTCCGGACGGCGGTAACAGATCACTGGACTCGACGGTAGGCGGCGGCGGCGGCGGCGGCGGCGGCGGCGGCGGCGGTAGTGGTGATGATGGTGGATCCAGCGCATTCTGACGGAAAAGGAATTTCCTCGCATCGACAGACGCGTGGTTAAGTAGTAGGCTTTGATGCATGCCAGGGTCCGCTTACACTTACACCACAGGATGCGTCGTTGTGGCACGGAGGAAACAGACGCGGAGACATACAGATAGGCAGACATACAGAGAGGGGGAGAGAGATTTAGAGAGAGAGAGAGAGAGAGAGAGAGAGAGAGAGAGAGAGAGAGAAGAGAGAGAGAGAGAGAGAGAGAGAGAGAGATGAGGAGAAAGAAGAGAGGAGAGGTACACTCGGAGAGAGATACGCAGAGAAACACATAGAGAGACACAGTGAGACAGAGAGAGAGAGAGAAAAAGAAAAAGAGAGAAAAAGAGGGAGATGGACACAACGTCGTCGTCGTCATCATCTTCATCATCGCCTTCATCATTGCCTTCGTCGTCGTTATCATCATAGATGTAATAAACGTTTTTACGTTTTTTATTTTCCCCATATTTTCTTCGTTTTTTAATGTTTTTTTATTTCTGTAACGTTTTTTGCGTTTTTGACGTTTTTAAAATTAATTTTTCCAACGTTTTTTACATCTATATGGTTATCATAACGTAACCCTATCCGACATTATCAGTAAATCTAACCGTGTATATATACTGTACAGTATCACATCATCATTACATTTCTTATTATCATCTACATCGTCGTCGTCGTCGTCGTCGTCATCATCATCACCACTCGATAGGGCTCTATTGACTGATGGTTGATTTATATAGCGCTGGTTTTAATCAACGATGACCGATGTCCAAGTTCCGCTGTCGAAGAAATACCGGTCAACGCGGACTCAATAATGCATTGGTCGTTTGAAAGCGCGTCCATTTGTCACAACAACAGAGACATTTATATTTCATCGCAGTGACACTAGAGGGCATTAAACTTATTTCAATTCTTTTTGTCCGCGGGAGAAACGGAAATATATGCGCGAACCTATTAGTCGGAACATATTTGGGTCGTTTTTTGTTTTCGAGACCAAAATTTGCACCGCACCTCCACCACTGACGGCGATAGATGCGAACGGAAAAAATGGTTTCCATTTGGGAAAATAATTTTTAGCTCTTATATAATATAAATTTTCATTCATTGCACGTTCTCTTAATTTTGTGAATAAATGTGAATGGTTGATGCCTCCTGACAATGGCTGTTCTCGTATGAGATCAATGGCGTTAGTGTGAACCCCGAAATGGCTTGAGTGTGATATTTCGAACCCTGATTATTTTGTCGTAAATTTCTTCAAATCGATTAGATTTTGGAATAAGAGGCCTATATACCTTCTATTTGTTCCTTGCAATTTGAGTCAAATCGATTAACTTTAATACTTATCTAGGTCTACTTCCTTATCTCTACTACGGTACCTTCTTCCTCTTCTTCTTCCTCTTCTTACTTTAGTCTTTTCATCATCATTATCATCCTACAGTGTAATGATCATCATCGAAAATCGTCATATTAATAATAATAATAATAATAATAATATCTTAATATCTTAATAATAATATCTTAGATATAGGCCTAATCAGCAAATCATTTTGGAACATTAGATCATCATGTAATAATAATAATAATAATAATAATAATAATAATAATAATAATAATAATAATAATAATAATAATAATAATAATAATAATAATAATAATAATAATAATAAAAACAATTCATAAAATCATTCATCTATCTGTTCATTCATCCATCAATCCATCCTTCCGCCCATCCATCCGTTTGTCCAACACCACAACCATCACCATCCTTATCCTCCTTCTCTTCTTCCTTCTTCTTCTCCTTCTTCTTCTTCTTCTTCTTCTTCTTCTTCTTCTTCTTCTTCTCCGTTCTTCTTCTTTCAACTCTCTCTCTCTCTCTCTCTCTCTCTCTCTCTCTCTCTCTCCCACTACTGTAATTGCTGGTATGTCTGTCCATCTCCATTTCTTAATTCTTCAAACAACGAAAACAGACGCAAATGGACTTGGAAATCTCGCTGCATGCTCAGCCGACCGTTATTTGCCCGGCTTTCCTCCTCCTCCTCCTCCTCCTCCTCCTCCTCCTCCTCCTCCTCCTCCTCCTCCTCCTCCTCCTCCTCCTCCTCCTTCTCCTTCTCCTTCTCTTTTTTCGCTCAGATCACGTCCTGCTGTGAACCCCGACTGGAAACATATGGGGGGACACCGGGGGGTACGTTCGCATCTCCCCCGCCGTACAACGTTTAAACCCCGCGTAGAACCACACAGCCCGGAGTGCCTTTCAATTAACGGTAATAGGATCGTGATGAACGAAGGCGGTCACTCCGCGCGGACGCACCCCGGACCCCGCGAACGCCGCCGCCGTCGCCGCCAAAGCCGCCGACGTCCACTGTTGACCGGAACGTGATCGCCGTAAGATAAGCCCCCCGGTCGGCCGGTGACCGTCGTCGCTGCTGTGCCGCCCGGGGAATCGCCGAGGAGCAGGCCCTGACCAGGGACTTCTATCTATATATATAATTATAGAAGTGCCTGCCCTGACGGTCGATGTGGGTAGGGTGTATCACCCCCCCCCCATTCCCTGTTGTCATCGGATTGACAACGTGTCACGAATGGCGGGCTTTATCCATGCTTTATCTCGGTTCAATTTCGATGCGTAATTGGAGAACACAATGCGTTTGTACAAGAGACAGAGAAGCACGCGATAATAAGACACAGCAGAACACGATATATATACATGAATATTATATATATATGTATAATTGTATATATATACATATATATATATATATATAACATTTATAACATATATATAACATATAACATAACATTTAAATAAAATTTAAATATTTTATATATATATATTATATAAAGCGATATTTAAATGTATATATATATATATATATATATATATATATATATAAAAGCGATATTTAAATGTGTTTCAGCAGACAAAAAGACACCGAATATTCTTTAAAAATGGGAAAGATAAGACATTTTCCAGATTTTCTCTTCAGCTTCGTTTAATGCGAGTCTATTCGAGCAATCGATCATTTGTAGGCCTATATATCAATCCATATATCCATCCATCTATCCATCCATCCATTCATCCATCCATTCCATCCATCCACCCCATCTGTCTGTCTATGAGTCTATACTTTTTCCAGTTTAACGATTCAGACGCTGAATGTGACGCAATTTAGATGAGAATCGAAATTTATTTCGCATTTCAATTATAGTATTTTTATGATCTCCTTGAAAGTTTGTAGGCCTATATATATATATATATATATATATATATATATATATATATATATATATATATATATATTTGTAAATTGCCTATTCTATTAGCAACAAGCGAACAAAGATCCTTCGTCTCTGAAAATAATTTATTTCAACAAACATTTCGAATCTTTTCTGCATAATTAAGAGACTCTTGAACGTAACTGTCCTGCAGATTTAACCCCTTAACCGTGTATTTAACTCAATGTAAAATGGACGGATATATCCGGGATACCCAGTTAAGGGGTTAAAATAACTGTCTATGATGATCCGCCGTCCAAAAAGTGTCTTTGCCGTGCGAACCAATAATAATACATTATTCATTTTTTCATGTATCCGATAATGCAATTTTATTGCTGTCAAATATACGGCGACGACTTGCACGAATGGTGCTGTCTTGCAACGACCGCCCGATCCATCGTGTCACCCTGGATGATGCAGAGCAGAGCTTCTTTAAGCCCGACCTTTCATCTGGCGCTAGATAAAGATTGTCACGTGATCGTCTCTAGATAGATTTATTAGATAATCTAGCGATGCACGCTGTGCGATCTCTCGGTTTTGAATCTACAGGGTGAGACAAAAACCGGGTATACCGCCTTGTTTCGTTGTAAATATTTTCGCAACCCGTGAATTAAAACGCATGAAATTTGGCGTTCTTCTGCGATGCTATATTCCGAATGGGACTGAATGCTTTTTATCGACGCATTCTAAGCCCAGTCGGGTTTTCGCTAGGCGGCGCTGCCGCCGCACTTTATGAATTTGAATGAAAAACTCCATTGGGTGCATTCATACTACAGAGGTGCACCGAATTATTTCATGCATTTTGAGCAAGGGGTTGTCAAAATATTTGCGCTGAAACAGAATGGCACCGGTTTTATCGGGCCACCCTTTAGATCTGTGGGAGGTTGGCTCTTGTAGTCTACTGAGCTCTCTGACACAAACCGCCGGACACCCTGGCGCTAAGGTCGGCGGCGACACTGCGATGGCAGTCTGGCCGGCAACTGACGCCTTTCATGATCGATCCACGTGACTAGATTAGGAGGCAGCTGATTAGCGTGAACGGTCTCTGCTCGAGATAGTGAATGATGATGATGATGATGACGACGACGACGATGCTGATGATGATGCTGATGATGGTGGTGATGATGATGATGTTGGTGGCGGCGGCGTGGACAGCTGTAAACCAACTAATTGAAACCCCAAGAAAAATGGAGAGACAAAAGGACAGATGGATTAACGGAATCTTCGGTATGTGTGAATGAATACAGTTGTTGGACTGACGGTGGTGACATTGATACACAGACAGACAGAGAGGCATTGATACAACAGACAGAGATAGGCAGAGAGAGAGAATGAAAAGAGAGAGAGAGACAGACAGAGATAGACAGACAGACAGAAAGACAGAAAGACAGAAAGAGAGAGAGAGAGAGAGAGAGAGAGAGAGAGAGAGAGAGAGAGAGAGAGAGAGAGGGAGAGAACTACACGAGCACATACAGGCACAGGTACATGGAAACGTCCTTTGATCTTCCTCTTCCACTCGTCCGTTCATTCGTTCTCCGGATCAGTCGTTTATGTTGCGCCAACTGTTAATGTTGCAGTTTTATTCAATCGCAACTGATGCTGGTGTGTGTGTGTGTGTGTGCGTGTCTTAGTGTGTGTTTATGTGTCTTTATATGCAGCCTGTACTTCGTGTGCGTTGTGCATTCGGCCAGCGTAGCGCAATCTAGTTAAGCGAACGCGTTTGAAGGGACGACTTGAAAGGGGACGAAACGTATAGGAAGGGACGGACACCCCCCCAACTGGAAAGACTTTTATATTTTCCCCTAAAAGCAAGCAAGGACATCCCACTGCATTAATGCCTCACAGGGGCCGGGCGGTGGGTTGGTGTAGGGTCGGGGATGGGGGAGGGGAAGGGGTTATAGACCGAAATGAAACTGGATTGGTCCTAAAGTACTACGAAGTGTCGCCCTGGGAATGGAATATATACTCTCCCGTGCTGTGCTGTGCTGTGCTGCTAATCGCGTATATACGCTTCCGGGAATAAACAGGAAGTGGCCGGGGTACGCAGTGGCGGAAGTACAAGTACCGGTAGTAGTAGTACCGCGAGGTGTGGTACCGTGGTCCGTGGTGCGTCCTTTATGGCCCGCAAGAAACGACTGGAGTTTCTGAAATGGCCGATTAAAGAGGAGTGGTGGTGAGGGGGGAAGAGGGTCGAAACAGAAGTGGTCTGACCAAGCAGTCATCTAATGCGTATCGAGTCAAACGAACAGAGTCTCACAGACTTTTTAAAGATGAAGATAAATAGATAAATGCCGTCGCTATATATAGACTATGTTCATTTAGATGTGTTCATTATTGCGTTATTATGTACATAATGTGTACAGCGCTCACGATGCGTTGGTGGGCTGAGCTTGAGGAAGTGGCGTGTTTTTAACGTACATAAATACTACGTGTACAGCGTCACAAATTGTCACCGTGGCGTGATTTTTGCATATATAATTATTACATGGCGCGGAGCTTGCATGGCTAGGTGGCGTGATTTTTAAGTACAGTATATACAATGCAACTGTACATATATAATACATACGTATATGTACAATTTCCCAGTTATATGTACAGTTTCCCAGTTTCCCAGGGTCATGGAAGGACAAAGACGGGAACAGGAGGCGGATCAACATTCTGTGTCAACTGGCAGAGGGCAGGATGGTGACGATGCCTCTTGAAATATATTGCCACCAATGGGTTGGCAGAAAGCAATGATGATGATGATATGTACAATATTGAAACGTTGTTCATCTGCATGGCGTTATTCTTTTGGATTATAGCATTGAACCAGCTGATGTGTGCGCGTAATTCCTCGATCGCAATACAGCTTATTCGTATATGTAGATTGCGCTATAACAAAGTCTGGATACTCTCTCTTTAAATAACTGACAATGGATGAAACGCGAATGAATGGCGAGACTCCAGAAGAACGAAATTCTCGAAAGAAAACAAAGTCCGGAGACTCTCGCTGCTCCCATGTGAGGCCGTAGGCCTTACTGGGGGAGAGGGATCAGCCCCCCGTGGGAGACCTAGCCCCAGCCCCAGCCACCCCGTGGGGCTGTAAGCTCCACTGGGGCACAACCCCCGGGGGAGAAAAAGTCCCAGCCCTCCGTGGGAGACAAAGCCCCTTTGGTTCCGTAAGCCAAAAGGATTCGTATACGCCCAAAGGAGCTGTAGGTTTACACTGGAGGGCGCACCTCCCCGTGGGACACCAAATCCCATTGGAACCGTAGGCCCAAACCATAGTCGTAGGTTCCGTTATGGTGTGCAGTCCCTGTGGTGGGGGCAAGACCACCCAGTCAGGACATAGGAAAATTATATATATATATATGTATATATATACATATTTGTCCCCTTGTATAAGCGTTAATGCACTTTTTCTGCAGTTCAGTGTCTGGTTTCCAGCAAATGCTGAGTTTCCCAGGATTTTTCATGTACAGTATAAGACGAGACTAAATTTTCGATAGACTTATAGGCCTATACATGCAGTTCCGTAAGACTTTCGACAGAACATTCATTTTTCTGGATTCCTCTATTTTCTGCATACAGTACTTGATGCTAGTGTGTGTGTGTGTGTGTGTGCACTACTGTGTAGAATGACATGTCTGGGCGGGGTCCTGTTTCGAGCGATATGGAGAAAAATAGAGAGGACCAATGTTACAAATTCTTCAGAGATTTGAACCAATGCAGAAAAACATGCTTAGAATCATAAAATTCACATAAAAAGAATCAAGGGTTTGACGATCCTTCAAATCACAAATTTAATTAAACCTGATAAAATTCCTGTGTGTTTTCAAGGAATTCACGGGGACCATCTCAATATCAGGAGATTATCTAATTTATCTTCACTCTTTTTTTTATCATACTATGCTTACCCTTCACATAATGATAATCAAAAGGAAGATATAAGTCTTAGATAGTAATTAACTTGCCTCTAAATTCTTTGATTTACAAGAGAGTCCTGCTGTTTTAATTCGCTGTTCTCTTCGCCATGGGCGAATTCTGATGTTGAATTTCGCGTATATTATCTCTTTTTTCAAAGCATTTACGAAATACCAATTCAAACACAGCAAACTGTGAAGCGTATGGCTCCACCTGGCGAGCGAATCCATTGTTGCGCCACAAGACCCTGATTTTTTTATTTCTAAATACCTGAAACTCTCCACCTGTTGAGCGTGGATAAATACAGAGCTGCTGCCCGTTTTTTTAAAGACAGGCAGGCAGGCAGACAGACAGACAGGGAGGCAGACAGACAGACAGACAGACAGACAGATCGATTGATTTATCAGGCTATCGTAGGCATCGTGTTTTATAATCTGGATCAGGGGGGAAACTTTGCAGTGAAAATTCAGACCGTTCCAATAATAATTATTCATCGACAAATTTTCATGTCGCAAAAAATCGCCCTAGCTAATATTCCCCCCACCCCCACCCCCGATTGATTGAAGCTGAATAATTGTTTTGAAAGACGTCGGCAGCGACAGAAGGTTCGGTGATGCGTATCGGACATTACCATATTTCACGGTCTGGTGGACGGGTGCCGTTGTGTTGCGAGACTGCAAACCTCTCTGGCCGTATTCCTTCGCCGGGCACGGAACAACACAGGACCGCCGAAAAACCTTAACAAGGCGCGGCTGGGCGAATATTTGTTTTTCTTTCGGAAAGTTTATACGATCTGAGATACGCGGGCGGCTAAAAGAGAGAATCGACTGAAATATCAAGGTAGGTTCCACAGCGATTGATTATGGCGATTACAATGCAAGGTTATTTGACCATTATGCCTGGATTTTGGCCGGTGATAAACATGACACGCACAACGGTCTAATGATAAATCTACTTTCTACTCGCCTACGTGTTTTGCGATCGAGGGGTGGGCAAACGACGGCCCGCGGACCGCGCATTCGGCCCGCCACCGGATTTCATGCGGTCCGCGAGATCATCTAGAAAGACCGGCAGAAAGGGAATAATTTGAAATTAATGTTATGGACACGTAGAAAGCGATGGTTTTCACACAGGCTTACTTAACCTCCTAAACCACTTTAATCACACAATAATAATAATAATAATAATAATAATAATAATAATAATAATAATAATATTATCATCATTATTATTATTATTATTATTATATTATTATTATTATTATTATTATTATTATTATTATTATTATTATTATTATTATTATTATTATTATTATCATCATCATCATCATCATCATCATTATTATTCATTTAATGATTTTCATGATATTCACTGATACCTTTGAGAAAGATTCCTTCACGGGTTTATATATATATATATATATATATATATATATATATATATAATAACACTATATATAGTAATAATAATAATGCCACTACTACTACTACTACTACTACTACTACTACTACTACTACTACTACTACTACTACTACTACTACTACTACTACTACTACTACTACTACTACTACTACTACTACTACTACTACTACTACTACTACTTACTTGTTATTATTATTATTATTATTATTACTTACTATTATTATTATTACTATTATTATTATTATTATTATTATTGGTAATTTAAATGTATAGATGTCTGAATGGTGTGCATATATAGTTTTGGTGAAGATGAAGCCGGATGATAGAGAGCGTCTGGTCCGCTGTCGTCCCGCCCTCATCCGTTCCCTGGACGTGTCCTCCGTCCTTCCTCTGCTCATGAAGCAGAGCATGTTCAGCTGCGAGGACGAGGCGAAGGTGACGGCCGATCCGAGGCGGAGGGAGCGGGTGATCGTCTTCCTCAACCTCCTCGAGAAGAAGACCTCCGAGACTTACGAGGCGTTCTGCGACATACTCGAGGACCTCTTCCCTCATCTCTTCCTCCTCCTCTCCGGTTGGGATAAGGATGACGACGACGCCGTTGGCGGAGGCGGTTCAAAAGGTAGGGGGAAGGCGTCTTGTCAAACGCCTGGATAGAGCTTCGTCTATCTGTATCAGTGGCGGCTCCACAGGGGACCGTGCCCGCTGTTGAATGCCTGCCCCCAGTTGCCCCTCTGTTGGGACCCTGTACTTAATACTACATACTGTACATAACAACAAATGGTTGGCCCCATGATTAAAAGTTGCCACCCCAACGGCCCCCCCACTTGCCAAATTCTGAAGCCGCCACTGATCTGTATCTGTGTATGTA
The DNA here is from genome assembly GCA_018105865.1 of Metaphire vulgaris. Taxonomy (NCBI): domain Eukaryota; kingdom Metazoa; phylum Annelida; class Clitellata; order Crassiclitellata; family Megascolecidae; genus Metaphire; species Metaphire vulgaris. The sequence goes on from CM030850.1 coordinate 2,172,565, forward strand.
TCTGTGTCTGTATCTGTGTCTATGTCTTCTTCTTCTTCTTCTTCTTCTTCACGAATTTATGGTAAGCGCCCAAGAGTCATAATAGTTGAACTTCTATAGCGCCATTTTTGTAACGCTCATTGATTCCAATTGCAATCCCCCAGCCATTGTCTGTTTTCCAAAGCGCCATATAAAATTCACGAGATTCTACTTACTTACTTAAAGATAACGGAGCATTTCAAAAGTCGATGTGATGATGATGATGATGATGATGATGATGCTTTGAAGTCTGGTACACTTTCCTCGATCTAATAACTACCCTCTACCACCCCCACCCAGCTCATTACATTACATTACATTACATTACAATAGGGGACCGGTCCCCCCGTACACACCCCGTGGTACGTCAATGTGATGCTGATGACGATGATGATGAGTATGAGTATGATGATGATGATGATGATGATTATGATGATGATGTGATGATGTTGATCAGGTGGTAGAAGTCGGGTGGAAGACGAGTGGGAGACCTTGCACCGCTGTCGCGACTATCTCATCGGCGAGATCGACGGAGCGAAGGTCGTTTCCTACCTGAGGGAGAGACTGATCTTCACGGACGACCAGGAGCGGACGATCCTCGCCGATCCGGACAGGGAGCGGCGCACGGAGACGTTCCTCGACTTCCTGGAGATGACTCCACCGGAATCGTACGACGTCTTCCTCGAGGCCATCGGGGAATTCTACCCTCACGTCTACCTGGAGCTGAGCGGAGACGATGGACTTAACGGTTGGTCATCGCTCCAACAAGTGTCTGAGGGCAAAACCCGTCAACATTCGATTAAATATCTAGATAATAGGTTTAAATTCAAGCTAATATCTGTCTCTGTCTGTCTGTCTGTCTCTCTCTCTCTCTCTCTTTCTGCCACTCTCTTTCTGCCACTCTTTCTGTCAGTGGCGTCGCCAGGAATTTTTCGTTGGGGGGCAAAAGGGGCTATCGTGTCAGATTCTTTACCCACCCCTCACCCCCCCCCATCCACAGAAAACTTTCTCACCGGATTTGCGCGAATCTGGTAGGTGTCTGGGGCAGGTTGGGGGCAGTTGCCCCCATTTGCCCCCCCTTTCGTGGCGACGCTAATGGATTTAGGTCCTAAACCTTAGGAGGCTAAATAATAGTAAATATGCCTGTATGAAAACCACTGTGAATGCCCACCGCGTTCAAATGCTCACCGCGTCCAAATGCCCACCGTGTCCAAATGCTCACCGCGTCCATATAATAATAATAATAATAATAATAATAATAATAATAATAATAATAATAATAACAATAATAATAATAATAGTGAGATTTTAAGTGGTTTAGGAGGCTAAATACGCCTGTATGAAAACCACTGTGAATGCCCACCGCGTTCAAATGCTCACCGCGTCCAAATGCTCACCGCGTCCAAATAATAATAATAATAATGATTACGTCATTGTCTTGACTTTCGTGACGTCATGTTGTCTTTAGATCTGTGATCAAAACCAGGTGACGACAAACACTCGATATTTCATGGCTTCGTCAATCCGACTTCGAGTCCAAGCCACTCAAGCAGATCTTGAAAGAAGTTAGAACGCCTTGGCAACGTAGTGGATTGAAAACAATTAGGCCTACATATTAGTTGAAAATATTTCAACTCCCTTTCCTTAGTCATTTCTTGGTAATATGTTTTAAAGCCGCCGTAGTGCAATACTTGCTTATCTATATGACAATTAGTAGAAATTTGCGTTGTTCCAAACCTATATTTGATTTTTTTGTTCATGCATAGGCGTAAACTTCTTTTAGTCTTCTAGGCTCGAGTCTCGGCCCCCAACTTCCTGATAGACTGACATAGGAAGGGGAATGCATAGTCCCCCACCCCATAGGCGGATCTAGAGTTTAATATTTGGGTAGGCTAGCATGAGGGTATGGGGGTGCCGTCCAACACGCGACAGACCTGGTGTTGATGGAAAATTTTTGTTTTGTTTTGGTGGGATTAGTTGGGTAGGCTTAAGCATACCCTAGCCTTTAATAAAATCCGCCTATGCTCCACCCCCAATTTTTCATCCAAGTTTACGCCAATGGTGTTGTTCTCTTTAGAATGATATTCCGATTATACATATTCAGTTAGGCGATAAAGAACAAGAGACAAGATTTTGTGTTCAAAGCCTAGTCATCTTCGTTCACGAGTGCGCTAACAAATGCGCTGTCTAAGATTGAACGTCTATAATGACGATCAGAAGACAAGGCAAAACAATAACATTGCAACAAGCAAAGAATAGCTTATGGCCGACATATCACAGCGTCGATTGAGGATGCTTGGCTGTTTAACTATCTTCATCTTACAAGTCGGTAAACGATGCGTATTTCTATAATGCGTAAACACAGACACGTAATGTAGTGAAACGACATGAGAAGTGCTCTCACCGACTCGTGTAAAAACCAGGGGCGTAGCGACGGGGGGGAGTATATCGGTATATATATATACCCCCAAAATCAGTCTATCTTAAAGTTTTTTATGTGATTTACATGTGGTTATATGTAGTTTATATGGTTTATTTATGGTTTATAGTTAAGATCTATACCCACACAAAATATTTATACCCTCCCAAATCAAATTCCTGGCTACGCCCCTGGTAAAAAACGACGAATATAGGCCTAGATAGCGGATACCGACTTTGTATGCATTAAGCTCAATCGGTGATTCAAAATTATTGCGAAACTAACTTACTATAGAAAAGTATAGATAGTATCACAGAAACGAATTTGCGACGTTAATAATTATAATTAATAAAGTCTACGCAGTATATTCATGGGCGACAACAGGAATGTTTTCCAGGAGGGGGCAAAACATAATGGTCATGGCTATGCCACATAAATTTTTCCAAGATGGGGCAAACACGCCTTATTTAACGCAATGGTCACGGTTAACATTTTAGCAAGGTTTTCAAATTTCAATGGGAGATATTGGCATGTTTATTTTCCAGGAGGGGACAAGTGCCCCCTCTTGCCCCAATGTGCGGGCGCCCATGAGTATACTGTGCACAAAATCGTGTTCTATTTAAAAACGGATATTTCCACACAATACAAAAACATGGCTAAAATTCATAATAACTATGGAGTCTTCATTCTGGGAGAGGGATGAATTTCCCGCAGAAAACTCTGGAATAATAGTAGAAACTGAGGTATGGCAGCAGCGGAAGAAGAAGGAGGAGGCGATTGTCGTTGAAGCTTCCTGTTCTAGGGTCGTGATGGACGAAGATTTGCAGCTTCAGCAGCTGCTTTCCACCGAAGTGTTGCTCTCGTTCTCCAGCCGCAAGATGGAATCCTTGGTATCCTTATAGTTTTTCACGTCCACGAACTCCAGTTCCTCTGTCATCACGTCTCCGTAGTTTCTACCACATCCGCTCAAAGAATCATCCAATCCATCATCATCATCATCATCATCATCATCATCATCATCTTCTTCTTCTTCTTGTTCTTGTTCTTCCTCCTCATCTTCTTCTTGTTCCTGTTCTTCGTCTTCCGGTCGACGGGGTTCTACGATCGCTTCCGTTTCTATCCAAACGGAACCCGGAGAGGCGCGCGACCTTGACCCCGGGTGAGGTCCACCGTCTGACTCGGTGTCCTTGACAGCGGCGGCAGCGGCGGCGGCGGTGTTAGGGTAGCCCGAGGGACTGCCTCCCATCGTCGCCGTTTCTGGGACCCGGGAGTCTGTCGCCGTGGAACGAGGCGCAGCGCAGCCGCCGACGCTCTGCGGAGGTCGATCTCGCAACCACTCGTCCAGGATGAAGCCACGATTCGTAACTCCTCCTTCTCCTCCTCCTCCTCCTCCTCCTCCTCCTCCTCCTCCGTGATTCGGACGAATAAGTCTCGCAGTCCGCCGGGAAAAAGGCTTCACAGAAGACAAAACAGTCCATAATAATAATAATAATAATAATAATAATAATAATAATAATAATAAAGAAATAATAATAATAATAAACTAAAATAATACTATACTACTACTACTACTACTACTACTACTACTACTACTACTACTACTACTACTACTACTACTACTACTACTACTACTACTACTACTAATAATAAGTATTATTATTAAGTCGCGCGAAAACGCCAAGTAACGCCAGAATAAAGAATCGGTTAAATAAAAAAACTAGGTCGCAATTTTTGCCCAGATTGCCTACGTTTGAAGAATTTGTGAAGATTTCTGTTGAGCATATTGGGCGGGGGGAGGGATTCTAGACCCCTCTTATCTCTCGATCGATTTTGTAGACATTTGACAGAGAATAGATTTCTGAAAGACTTTGTATAGCGTCATTTCAAATGGCTCACCATTTTTCGTGGCATTTCGAATGCTCTAGAATAAAATTGAGGCAGAATATATTGGCAATTCTAGTACAGTTTGACTCAGCTAAGCTGGGGATACACGAAAATGTGGTTTTAATTTGTTTCATCACTCTTCTGAATTTTGCATATCAGTAGGATTTACTGCATTGAAGAAGGGGACAAATGAAAATGTGATTTTCGTCAGAGAATTTGTTCAATACGCTGAAATTTTTGCATATCTATGCAGTGTTTGCCTACCGATTAATGCCCCTTTCATTGTTTTCTGTCACACGGCGAATCAATTTTAATTTTATATATATATATATATATATATATTTTAATATAATATATAATATACAGAATAGTACGCAGTGAGCGAAAGGGTTTTACTATTTGCAAACGTCATCAGCGTTTAATCTAGACTCCTGGACTCCGGGGGGAAACTGAAAAAGCCGGGGGAGAAACTGACAAAGCCGGGGGGAATTCTGCTAGGGGCCGCTGTTAGTCCATGTAGTATTCCAAAATTTCCGGGAATTTGAAATTTCCGGGGTAGGGGAAAGGGCAATTTTCCCCGGAAACGGCCTAGATTAAACACTGCTATAGATTCAAACGCTGTACAGATATAAGAAAGACATTTCATAAGTAAAGAGTATAAAAGCAACAGTTGTTATACAGAACGCTTCGGTTTCGGAGCTTTACAAATATCGGTTGAGCGCCTACTGTGTCAATCTTCAACGGTCCAGGGCTGTAGTCGTTGGGTTCGATTTCTTCTTCTAGGGGCGTGTAGTCAAGCAGAAATATTCGACTGATTTCGTCAGGAATGCGCCAGTTTAAAAGTAGGAACAGCGCCCCGAATGGCGCACGCGACCATTCCTGGATCGACAAAAGAGCTAATGATTTGATTTTATTACAGATTTACTAATTTATTAATATTTCAATAGTTTACCATCGATCCCGAGTTTAATAAGGGCAAACACATGGAAACTGATTTTCAAATATTGATTCTGCATTCTGCGAACAAAAATCCGTTAAAATCGAATCATTTGTGTTGAAGTTATAAATTCACAGATCGAAGGTCAATCATTGTTGTTAAAATTTCTTTATTCGTCAAAATTTCACCTAAAAACAGGGCGCATCCAGAAATTCTATTTGGGGGCACTACGTGTGCTATTCTCCGTGTTTTCTTGCCCTACCCTCCCCACGCTCCCCTCCCCTTTCAATCAACAAAAAACGACCTTCACTTAGCCCTATTTACTCTCGCCTTTATAACTTTTCTGCTTTTCGCCACAAGAAATCAGCAAACTAAATTTTTGGTGGGTTCGGAGAGGCGGAGGGCTGTGGGGAGGGAGGGAGGGGGGGGGTAAAATGTCGTCTCTACTCCAGTGGCGGCTCTAGGATTTGGCAAGTGGGGGGGGGGCGTTGGGATGGCAACTTCTAATCATGGGGGCCAACCATTTGTATGTAGCATTAAGTATAGGGTCCCAACAGAGAGGGCCACTGGGGGAGGGGGAGAGGAGGCACTCAATAGGGGGCACGGGCCCCCTGGCCACCTCCCGGTGGAGCCGCCACTGCTCTACTCCCCCCTCCGGGGATCCGCCCATCATTAGGATACTTTACCGGCGCCGAGACAGAGCCAGAAGCACCATCCGTATTGGAGACGCAGTACGCCGTCCGCATACGGGATCGCCAGCGGCATGGACGACTGCATACAGTGGTAGACTAGACAGGCGGACACCATGAGGAACCCGGTAAACAGCAGCATCAGCATCCCGCGGCTGACGATGAAACAGAGAAGGACGTTCGACAGCAGCCACGTGGCAAACGAAGTCCTGGGAAAAAAATATCGACCGCCGCCCCTTAATTTTAAGCCACTATACGTCGCAAATCTATTCCGCGTATATTATGGTATATCTCGAATGTTTGGATGGATGTTTGTTTATCATAAATAAACTGTGACGAAAGTTGACGTCACGCGTCTGAAATCGATGACAATCGTGTGAATAGATCAATACATTGGTTCCGGAAGTCTTGGACTGCGACCGGTGTATATAATTATTATTACACTCTGTTGTTAGATGTAGAAAAGTGTCGAATCTGCGATGCAAAGACAAACGATGGAGCAGACGCCAGACAGTTGCGTACCTGGCGCCCGTGGCAGGGGAGGGGGCGGTCAGAAATTAAATCAGAAGGTGACCTAATCCTTAATTAACAAATCATGACGTCTACTGCCATAAGATTAAAACTGCAAATGCACTGTTCTCGCTTTCGCTGATGCTAACTCTTCTAAGACCTGCTCAAAGCCAGTTTCTTGCCTTTACACACTAAGTATATATAGGCCTATAGAGCAAGATTACAGAGTGTTCGGCGTACTCTTCAAACAACCCCCAGGCAGGGATATTTTACACCCCCTAACAACCCCCCCCCCCCAACACCCTCCCCAATCTTAGCCTGGAATGACCTTTTTTGCTTGTCAGACTTTTAGGCAAGGACCCCGAAAATATACCGACACCCCTCAAATTGACAATCCTGGAAATAACCCTGCCCCCAGGGCATCCGCCCTACCTGCTACACCCTGGGTACGCCACTGGTGTGTGCCAGAGGATTCGAGCGCTTGGACTTAATCCTACCATAGAAGTATGTAGGCGAAGTGTCCGGCGTTCCGGAGGGCTCGGTGCCAGCGCAGTCCGCCTCCGTCGACGTAGAAGTACTCGAGGCTGTGCAGTATCGGTCTCGGCAGGCCCCGTTCCAGACCGTCCCGATAACTGTCTCGAATGTCGTGAACTGTAGTATAGTAGGGGGAATGCAAACGAAACATGAACTGGCAGTACACAACAGCGGCGAAGCCAGGGTTTCGAAACACGAGGGGGGTAAAAATCTACATTTCTTGGTTAAAAAGTAGTCTCCGACTAGCTAAAAAAACTTCGCTAGAGACTGCTTCTCACATTCATGTATTATCTATCCTCCTTTCCTCGATCATGCAACCTGTACATTATTAATGCTACTATTCAAAGGCGTAGCGTCGGGGGTATATCGGTATATATACACCCCCAAAATCAGGCTACCTTAATATTTTCAATGTGTTTTTAAAGATTTTCAAAGTTTCTAAAGATTTATACCTGCAATCACTTTATACCCCCAATCAAATTCCTGGCTACGCCCCCGCTATTATTGTCGTTATTACATTTTATTATTAGGCCTACTACTATTGTTATCATTATTATTAATATTTATTTTTAAATATTATTAGGGTAAATCAGTCCACAGTTAGACTAATATGGTGTTCACAATTTTTTTGCCCATTAGTGTAGATGGCAATTGCCTGTTTGTATAGGTTGTATATCTAAGCTAATTTTCTGATAGCAAACCTATACCTTGGACAGTCAGTGAAGGTGAGAATAGAGGGAGAACTGAGTGAATCGTGCATGATTGGCAGAGGAGTAAGGCAGGGATGTCCACTGTCACCGCTGCTGTTTAACATATACATCGAAGAATTAGTACAAGAGGCGATGGAAAATACAGATAAGGGAGTTAAAGTTGGAGGAGTACTACTAAAGGCGCTGCGCTTCGTCAGGCCATGCTAGCAAGCAATCAAAAAGGGCTTCAGGAAGTAATGGATAAACTGATACAAGTGTCAGAAAATTATGGAATGAGAATCAATACAAAAAAGACTAAAGTTATGGTAATAAGTAAAAAGAAGGAACGAGAGTGGAAATAAAGGTTTACGGACAGATCATAGAGCAAGTGAAGGAATTTAGCTATCTAGGAAGTCTGATAACAACCGATGCTAGATGCAATAAAGAGATAAGAAGACGTATAGCAATAGCAAAAGAAGCTTTTACAAGAGAAAGGAGCTGATGCAAAAATAAACTAAAACTAAACCTAAAAAGAGACTGGTAAAAACATTGATATGGAGTGTGGCGTTGTATGGGGCGGAGACGTGGACAATGAGAAAGGAAGATATAAAACGATTAGAGGCTTTTGAAATGTGGATTTGGAGGAAAATGCTAAAAAGTAAAATACACAGAGCATAAGACAAACGAGGAAGTCATGAAGGAGATAGAAGAAGAAAGAAGCCTGATAGATACAATCCGGAAAAGGCAGAGAAACATGTCCTCCGGCATGACTCTTTACTAAGAACAATAATCGAAGGAAAAATAGAGGAAAAGAGAGTGAGAGGTAGACCGAGAAAGATGATGTTGGAGTGGATGATGAATAAAGGATATCAGGAACTCAAAGAAAGAAGCAAACAATCGATCGGAGTGGAATAACTGGATACCTGGACCTGTCTAGAGACAGAAACACTGATGATGATGATCTAAGCTAAATAGCCTACCCGAAACATGCAGGCAGCAATGCACTTGTGCTGGTCCTTATTGACTGTTTGGCCTAGCATAGGCGAAAACTTCTTGGCTCTCAGCCCTCAATTTTCGAATGACTACCGTAGGGAAGGGGGAGGCAGCCTATATATAGGTCAGGGGTTGAGCCCACACGTTTTCACCCACGTTTACACCAGTGAGGCATATATATATATATATATATATATATATATATATATATATATATATATATATATATATATATATAGTAGTAGTCTACTCACGCCGATTCAAAGAAAATTCTTCGTTGTAGTCGATAAGTCCAGTTTCAGCTACAGAATTATAAAAGAAGCCACTCAGTTTATATGACTACCGACTACATGTCATGTGACCACAACCATGCAGTGGCGGTTCCAGGATTTTTTGGTGGGGGTGGTGGTGAAATGGATTCATAGGAAGTTGGTGAGGAGGGGATGAAAGAGCTAGGGGATGAAAAGAGAAGGAAAAAATCAATAAACTCTGCCGAAAAAGGCGGACAAAAAGGCAATTTTTTACCCCAAACTTTCCAATATCCCTCCAATTTTACTACACTTTCACGAAAAAATAGGCTGACAAACAAAAAATAAGTCCGGTGGGGATGCATGATGCATCCCCACTCGCCCCCCCCACGTGGAACCGCAACTGACTACAACTGCTATTCAAGATGTTAATAGGCATGGCAGTAACTTCATTAGAGTCACAGGCCTCACTTCTGGGCAAGAATTAATGTATACAATTTTTTCTGAATACTTTGTTGACGGGATTTTCCACAAAACTGCCTAGAAATCGCCAAACATGAGCCTACCTTCCACTTCTAAAGGACTGATAGGCTATAGGGGCTTAATCAAAACCATCAGTGGCGGCTTCACAGGGGCGCCGGGGCGCCCGTGCCCCCTATTGAGTGCCTGGCCCCCAGTGGCCCCTCTGTTGCGACCCTATACTTAATACTACATACCTAACAACAAATGGTTGGGGCCCCCATGATTAGAAGTTGCCACCTCAATGCCCCCCCCTCCACTTGCCAAATCCTGGAGCCGCCACTGAAAACATTTTGGCGTAGCTTCGACGAAATGAGTAGGACATAGATAGGCTTCTATTGATTCACGCCTTTAAAATCAATATTGACCGTAAACAATCGCACGTCACCTTTAGTCCTCGCCCTATCGGCCTTAGGCTGTGTGTCTCCTCGTCCAATAGCAACTCAGCGCACCTTGCACAACACGAGGAAAACCTCGGGAATTTCCCGCCAACTATTTTTAGACTTTCTAATCCTATAAGAATTCAAGTAGTCGCTGGATTGTTTATAGCAAGCGAAGTTCGCCTCGCTTGGTTGAAGATCTCGTTAAATTCTTCATCCATCAGATTTGTATATTTATCGTTAACGTCACCTACAGAGATAATGGATGTCAAGGAGGATATCGAACAGGTGTCTGCTGCCAGTCAGTCGAACGTGGGAGCGAGAGAGATCGAGGTACGGCAGTTGAAGAAACGGTTTGGCGAAGATTGCCGAGTCATAGAAAATATCGGAGACTTTGCCTGCGTTGTCCAAGTCGCATTAAAGCAGTTTGATATGACGATCAAGTTCCAAGTCTCTGGTACGTATGCAACTATAATTAACAGTCAATCAGTCAATCAGTCAGTCTGTCTGTCAGTCAGTCAGTCAGTCAGTCAGTCAGTCAGTCAGTCAGTCAGTCAGTCAGTCAGTCAGTCAGTCAGTCAGTCAGTCAGTCAGTCAGAGTCTTTTGCTCGTGTCACATTAATCACCTATTTTAGCCTACATCGAAGCGTGTATCAATATAATTTAATTATAATTATTAATGGAAAAAATAAACCTTAAATGGCTTTTTGTAAATATTGTTAAATTGATGCTGTTTGGTAAGACAACTGACACCCTGCCAAGTTTCAGACAACTTTGATGCATAACCACATTAGCACAAAGCTAAGAATAGAACTGCCTGTTTATACTCTATAGTATCACATAGTAACCTCTTGCTTAATTAACCCCTTAACTGGGGATCCCGGATATATCTGTCCATTTTACATTGAGTTACAGTTAAATACGCGGTTAAGGGGTTAAGCCCTTATTTAATTTATGTTTAGCTGTAGACAATAATAATATTTAATTAGAAAAATAAATGTTGGTATTTTTTCATCTAAAACTTCTTGCTAACAACATAATATTATGTAACATGTAAGGCAACATTTCTTATATGCAACCCGGCTCAATTTTGAATACAAGTTTTAGGATATGATCCCAACAGACAGATGAAACTGTAACTTTGGATGTTAATTTTTTCAGATGGATATCCTAACGAACCAGTGGAAGTCATAGTCATCGATCGGAGCAGTTCGCAAACGACTGCGTCGGACCTTCGTCAGTTTTTGTCGGGGTCAAACCAGACCGGACTTATGTCGGACTACTTGACGATGGCAGAACAATGGCTGGCCGAGCATTTCAGACAGTCGACAACATCGGAGCTGACTCCGACGACGAAGTCGACAGGACAGAATCGGAGGCGAAAGAGAGTTGCGGACATCGACGAGAAGGAATCCATGAAGAAGGAATCCATGAAGACGGCCGATGACGTCATCAAGCGAATCCTGTGGGATTCCAACCTGGAGTTGGAAAACTTCTGCGTTGGATACCTCGACCGCTTCCTCGGGCTGATGGAAAAGAACTTCTCGCAGTTCTCGTGGGAGGATCTGGCGTCGGTTGACTACACCGTCCTCGCCATTCCCAAGCATCGGATACAGTACTTCAAGTACAGAAAGGTCATCGTGTGGGACAAACGCAAACGATTGGACAACGTCTTCGGATCGGCGGGATGCAAGGTCACGATCGCCGACGTCGTCGCGAATTACGTCGAACCGGAAGTGACGTCACACGACGAAAGTGAGAAATGCACTCAACCTGATGAGCGGAGTGAAAATGGGTACGTCGAAAATGACCGGGACAACAATGCCGAAGATGATGGCGATGACAGCAATGGTGATGGTGGTGGTGATGATGATAGTGATAGCGACGATGGAATTTGTGTTACTATCGACGGCAAAGAGGATGTCGGAGAGGAAAACAGCGAGGAAGAAGTGGAAGAAGACAGGGGCCCGTGGCAGAACAAATTGCGCCCAAACTACTTCCTGTGCCAGCGCATAACCGCACCGGAAGTCCTGGAGAACGTCGGCGCCATGCAGAACCAAATCCTCGACATGGACTCGCGATATCTCCAGTGCTGTATCCCGCCTCACATGCTGCACGTAACCATCTGTACGCTCGGACTGTACCAACCGGAGCACGTAGAAGAAGTCGCCGAGATCCTTCGCGAAAATCGGGACGATCTCGCCGAAATGGCGAAGACTGGACTAAGCGTCGACGTATCGGGAGTCGGGAACTTCTTCGAGCGCGTCGTCTACGGAAAGGTGAACCACGACGAGCGGTTCACGAACTACGCACAGCACGTCTGCATGCTGATACGCGAGGCCGGAATCAACATCTGCGACAACTACGAGTTCGTTCCGCACATGACCATCTTGAAGGTGACGCGCCCCGTTGCCAGGCACGTCGGAACGAAGAAGGTTGCGTCGTGGATGTACGAGGACTTTCGCACGACGAAATTTGGGACTCAGGCTATCGACGGCATATATCTATGCGCTATGAAAGGCGAAAAACTGCCG